>JABUQX010030700.1:10000-40000 GCA_015478945.1 Trachelipus rathkii
GTGTTTGATAGGTAAGACAGTTTGTTAATTTTAGCAATTATTTATAGTTCAAGGGATTTATATCTCTTAGGTTACACTAGTTTTGTTAAATATTAATGTTAGCTGCTAATGATATGCTAGAAACGTAAGCTTATTTTAAGTTTTTGCTGGGTAATGTTAGATTCGGTAGAGAACTTTATTAAATCCGCTTTTATTGATAGTTTAACATAATACTATATTTGATGGCAAGACACTCTGATAAAGGTAGCATCATTTCATTGTTCAAGATGTTGGTACCTTTGAAAGGTTGAACACTTTGTTAATGGGTTTTGTTAGAAAATACTGCATTAGCTGCTGATGATATGCTAGAAAAAGTAGGGATAGGTTAAGTTTTGCTGTGTAATGATTGGACAGGTTGAGAACTTATTCATAGTTCCAAATGTCAGTGTCTTATTTATAGTTTCAAATGTTAGTGTCTTTTGTCGGTTTTAGCATTTTGCTAATGCTAGCAGTTTTTCATAGTTTAGCCTGTTAAATATTTTGGTAATCTTGATAGGTTATGACGATTAAAGGTTTATATGTGAAGTTACTTTGTTAGGTTGGGAATGTATTCTATATTAACAGTATTGATTTGTCTGGTACTTGAGATACTTTTTTAATTATTCATAGGTTCATATGTTAGATGCGATATGCTAAGTTACGTTATTAGGTTAGGCCCGGTCTTCTTATGTTATTTGGATATATAACGACGCGGCCTTGTTCGTGAAAGCATTTTATTCTACTCTAGTGAAATTTAGGAATAGCGATTGTACCGATAAATTGGCAGCATCGTATTGTTTTTAAAGTAAATTATATGAAATAACTTTGTAGGTCAGTGTGAAAGTAAGGTAAGACTATGATATTTTTTGTTAAGTTTTGTTAAATATTACTATGATAATGTAAAATTAACACTGATATGATAGAGAATTGCTGGAAAAGTAGAATTGGTTTTAAGTTTTGTAAGGTGATGTCAGCCATTTGCAGATATTAGACATTGAATTTTTGTTAATGTTAGCATTTTATTCATACATAAGAAATGTTAGATACGTTATAAACATTGAAAGACTAAAAGTTATGTTGTGATCATAAAAGGGAGCTTAGTTTTATGTAATGTTTGTGCTGCTTTTGTACTCAAATATGAATTTAATCGCTTATAGCTGATATTTTTATAAAAAAGAATAAAAAATTTAGCATAAACATAAAATCTTTTTAATAATTTTATGTAATGTTTATTAATGAAGCATATTTTTATGTTACGTTGTATAAACAATTAAGTTTAATTAGGACTTTAACCACTTAATCATGACGTTAATCGCTTATTCAATGGATCACGGTGATGTGGGAGGTGCTGGGATCTGTGGCTGATTAGAGTTTGATCTATTGATTTATTGATCTATTGATCAATTGATATTTTTTAATAAAAAGAATAAACATTTATTTGATATCTAAAAGGTTTTTATTAAGTTATGTTATATTTATATAAAGAACTTATTTTTATGTTATGTTTATGCATAATACATGACGAAATATGACGTAAATCAGTAAGTCAACAAACCATGGCAGGGATTGTTTGGAGGAATGGTAGGGGTAGGTATAATGTTTGCCCTACTGGACGAATGCTTTAAGGTCAGTAAAGTACATATTTTTTAATAGAAATATAAATTATATTAATAAAAACCTAAAAAAAATTAATATTGAAATAGATTTTCTGAAAATAAATATATTTTCAAAATAAATAACAATTTTAAGCAATATAAAACTTGAAATATTAAAATTTTAAACAAAATTTAATAGCTTAGGTTTAAAAAGAAAATTATGAAAATATAATTGTCGCAGGTTAAAATGATCAAAGTTTAGAAAATAAAAATATAAATGTATTTGATTGAAAAGAAAATGGAATATTCAAAATATTAAAGTCATAATTTAAAGAAAAATATATTTATTTAGGAAACAGAATACACTGTATGTTATTTATACTATTTATTATTTCAAATTCGCATACAGTATAAATATATAGTATATATATATATATATATATATTTTTTTATAAACATATAAATAGAATAAATATATAAAATATATATATATATATATATATATATATATATATATATATATATATATATATATAGCAGCAGTATATATATAGTATATATATATATATATATAAGGGAATATATATATAGATATATATATATATATAGAGTATATATGTATATATATGGAGTATAAGTATATGTTATATATATATATATATATATATATAAATATATATATATATATATATATATATATATATATATATATATATATATATATATATATATATATATATATATATATAGTAAACAAAATTCCTTTAGTAATTTTATGTAATATTGGTACAAAAAAATATTTTTATGCTCAGTTTATCCGAATAATTAAGTTTAATTACAACTTTAATCAATTGATCATGACTTTAATCGCTTAATCGGTAGATCACATATAACAGGGGGGAGTAGGGAGGTTGGCTGATTAACGTTTAATCTATTGATTAATAGACATTTTTACGAAAATTTAGTAAAACTATGAAGAATAAAATATATATTAGTTAAAGTTTAAAAAGAAAATGAGAAAATATAAATGATTCAGGTTAAATTAAACTGGTGTACTCAAAATATTATAGTTAATGTGTGAAAGAGAAAATAAAAAAAAAATAAATGTGTCTCTTTGAAAAGGAAAATATTACAAGTGCAGAAAACGGAATAACGCTACAACTCTTAAATGTTACAATTTAAAATATATTTATTTAAGACCATGTTCAAAGTTTAAAGAACGAGTAATATGAAATATATATGTATGTGATTGAAAAGAAAATGGAACATACATATTATTAAGGGGAAATATATTCATTAATAATAAAAGTCAAATGGAGTTTCTACACCTACTACTACTACTACTACTACTACTACTACTACTACTACTACTACTACTACTACTACTACTTTCTCCAATTCTCCGGAACTACCCCCTCAATTAAAAAATCGTATTTGTCTACCCATAATTTATATATATATATATATATATATATATATATATATATATATATATATATATATATATATATATATATATATATATATATATATATATATATATAATTTCTATATATATATATAGATATATATATATATATATATATATTTAGAGTATATATATATATATATATATATATATATATATATATATATATATATATATATATATATAAGTATGTTATATATATATATATATATATATATATATATATATATATGTATATATATATAATATAAATATATATATATATATATATATATATATATATCTTTATATATATATATATATATATATATATATATATATATATATATATATTTACTTACTTACTTCCTTACTTCCTATCCCAGAAAGGAGTTTCATCCTGTCAGCCGCCCGAGGGTCTTCCTCCATACATCCCTTTCCTGGACCACTCCTCTTCTCTTCAACCATCTCATTGTCTGCAGCTGGCATCTCTTCAAAGAATCCTCCACTGATTCGTTCCATCTCTTCTTAGGTCTACCCCTCGGTCTTCTTCCCTCCGGTGTCCACTCCCATCTTCTTTTCGGCATTCTTTCAGGATTCCACCGCCTTCACCTCCTGCCCCCCACCATCATCCTCATACCTTCATTGTTTCCTCCCGTTACCATTAATATCTCTGTTTTATGTACATTCATCTTCATCCCTACCTCCTCCAACTCCTCCGCAAACAGCCTCACCACCTCCCGTATCTTCTCCTCCTCTTCACTCTAATATGCCAGATCGTCTGCATACGCCATTATATCCCCATCAAAGACTCCCAATCTCTCCTTCACTTAACTTATTACCACATCTAAATATAATATGAACAATATAGGCGATAATACACTCCCTTGTTTAACTCCTGTTTTTACTTCGAACAATATATCATTTTCACTCTCCGTCCTGATGTTACAACTACATTTTCGTACGTACTTATCATTGCTTTCTTTAATCTTCCACTCACTCCATATTTTTCCTCCATGACTCTCCACAGTCTCTCCCTCGATACAGAATCAAAAGCCTTTGGCAGATCAATAAACGTAACGTAAAAACTCTTGCCGTATTCTAACATCTTCTCCATAACTATCCTTAGTGTTAACATGAGATCTGTCGTTCCTCTTCTTCCTCTATACCCATGTTGCTCCTCCCCCAGTCTCGGCTCCACAATCACTCTCAACCTTCTCTCCAATATTCTTTCGTAGATTTTTGCCAGGTGGTCTGTCAATGCTATTCCTCTGTAGTTGTCACAGCTGCTTGGATCTCCTTTACCTTTATATATTGGTATTATTATAGCTTTCCACTATCTCTCCGGCACTTTTCCCTCTCTCCAACAAATGTTCAACAGTTTACGAACTCTCTCCTTCAATTCTTCTCCTCCCTCCATCACCAACTCGACCACCACTACATCCTCTCCAGGAACTTTGCCCCTTTTCATCATTTTTATAGCCTCTTCATATTCTTAAATTGTAATATCCTCTTCCTCCTCTCTCCCCTCCTCCGCTTCTCCTCTGTCCGCCACCACTTCCCCTTGTGCTCCGTATTCTACGTTCAACAAGTCTTCATAGTGTTCCGTCCACCTTTCATTCCTTTCTTCCGGTTTTACCAGAATTTCTCCATTTCTATCATTTAAATATATATATATATATATATATATATATATATATATATATATATATATATATATATATATATATATATATATATATATATATATATATATATATATATATATATATATATATATATATATATTTTGTATATATTTATATATATATATATATATATATATATATATATATATATATATATATATATATATATATATATATATATAGTGTTATTAAGCGTATGTTTACTAACTCAGCCCCGCAGCGGTTCCCTCATTGGCTCCGGCTAGTGCTCATTTGCGTCGACACTTGAGATTTCTTCCTCAGCTACGTACTCTTTGCTTTTTCTTCGAACTCCAGCTCCATCTCTGGCTCCGGCTCAGTGCTCCCTCACTTCAAAAACATCAGAAATTGGTCATAATGACCTCAAATTCTGTCTCACCAACCTGAGAAACCTGTACTTTGACACATCAAGTTTGAAAATATAATGATTTTTATCAAACTCCAAGTCAGCTGCCGACATGACTTGGTATTTCCAACCGTTTAGAGATCCAAAACTGTTAAATACGGTTTCACAGACATTAGAAACGTGTAGTACAATCTATGGAAAAAGGTCAAACTCCTCCGGAGTTGGGGAACTTTCACCAAGTCAGCTGCTGACAAGACTTGGTTGATATAGTCTTCAAATCGCTTCACCAACCTTTGAATCATATTTCCTAGCATTGGTAACCCATAATTTGACACATCAACTGTCAAAATCTATCAAAATTAAGGAAAATGCAAGTCAACTGCCGACATGACTTTGATTTTGTGACAGTTTAGAGATCAAAAAACCGTTAAAAACGGTCTCAACGACCTCAGAAACAACTCAAACGTCAAAATCCATCAATGTAATGGAAATTCCCAAATCATGGACCAACATGACTTGGATTTCACATTACCCTATAAAGAATCGAGGCACAAAAATTTTAATCTTCGCATCACACAAAAAAAAGTTAGCAATATATATTCTCATAAACCAGAAAAACAACTTGCAGGAAGTACAGCCAAACGTAACCTCGTCAACGACGAGATGGCATCACCCTCAAAGAAATTATCATATGATAGGAGGGACACAAGCTCTCTACAAAACCGTTAAGAGCATTTTAAAACTTTAAGGTGGCTGCATACCCCTTCGGGGGAAGTAACCTCATGTAATCTCGTCTACGACGAAGTGACATCATCACCTATATGTTTACCAAATTTTAGCCATATATACAACATATAGAACGCAAGAATGAAAAATTGACCATACCCTCTCCTTGATGAGTCATCTTTTTAAATATATATATATTATATATATAATATATATATAAATAAGATTATATGTTATATATATATATATATATAAGAGCAAGAAAAGAAGAAAGATGTTATCAATACATATATATATATATATATATATATATATATAGTATATATATATATATATATATATATATATATATATATGGAAAAAGGTCAAACTCTTCCGGAGTTGGGGAACTTTCACCAAGTCAGCTGCTGACAAGACTTGGTTGATATAGTCTTCAAATCGCTTCACCAACCTTTGAATCATATTTCCTAGCATTGGTAACCCATAATTTGACACATCAACTGTCAAAATCTATCAAAATTAAGGAAAATGCAAGTCAACTGCCGACATGACTTTGATTTTGTGACAGTTTAGAGATCAAAAAACCGTTAAAAACGGTCTCAACGACCTCAGAAACAACTCAAACGTCAAAATCCACCAATGTAATGGAAATTCCCAAATCATGGACCAACATGACTTGGATTCAACATTACCCTATAAAGAATCGAGGCATAAAAATTTTAATCTTCGCATCACACAAAAAAAAATTAGCAATATATATTCTCATAAACCAGAAAAACAACTTGCGAGGTACAGCCAAACGTAATCCTGTCAACGACGAGACTTCCTCACCCCCAAAGAAATTATCATATGGTAGAGAGACACAAGCTCTCTACAAAAACTTCATTGTTAAGAGCATTTTAAACTTTTTTATAGATGTACTTCGGGGAAGTAACTCATTAAAACTAAACTACGACGAGGTGACATCATCACCTATATGTATACCACCGAAATATATAGAACATATAGCAAGCAATGAAAAACTGATCCTACCCCCCTGATGAATCATCTTTTTAAATATATATGAGTATATATATATATATATATATATATATATATATATATATATATATATATATATAGTGAGCAGAGTTAGTATATATATAGTATATATATAGAGTATATATATATATATATGTATATTTACATATATTTAGTATATATATATATATATATATATATATATATATAAAGATATATAGATATATATATATATAAAGAATATATATATATATATATATATATATATAAATATATATATATATATATATATATATATATATATATATAAAGATATATATATATATATATATATATATATATATATATATATATATATATATATATATATATATATATGTATGTATGTATACTTGAATAGGAAAAGCAATCTAGGGCCTTCCACATATTAAACTTTATTCGAAATTACAACGTTTCGGAAATGGCAATTTCCATCATCAGGTGAAAACACCAAAATATAAAATAATAATAATTTTAAGTACACAAAATTCTATAAAAATTTAAGTGATTAGTTATTTAAATATAATATATATAGTACAGTATACATTAGAATCACTCTATGATCAAAATCAAAGGTTTAAATATTACAAAAAATGAATCATAATTAGAAGAAAAAAAAACGAAATGTCGCTCTCCGTCGGTAAACAATAAAGATTATACACCAAACAAAAACAAATAAATTATTCGAAATTCTATATTAATGGGCAACTAAATAATTAAAATGGAATATTAAAGTATTAACAACACTAGAAAAATACTCAAAACTCACCAGACAAGTCTCAGACATCTTTAAGCTTCTTATTATCGAATGTAAACAAACATGAACTGTGTTGACTGTTTCCGAGTTAAAGTAGCTGTAGTTTAAATGGTCCGGAATCACTATTAAGAAAGGGTTTAATGTTGTGCATTTACAAGGTTTTCAAAATATGTAGGTTGGTTGGCGAATTTGTTTGTGTTAATATAGTGAAATTATTGTAGTTAAAGGTGTGGTCTTGAGTCTGTGAGTGATCTCTAATAGCGTAATGGGAAGGGGAATTCAGCCAAGTTTTGGTACTTGTAGAAATGCCTTTCTCGTCTATCCTCACGTGGCATTGGCGCGAGGTGCTGCGAATATAGATAGTATTACAGCTATCCCAAGTAAACTTATAAATAATTGAGGATCGAAGGGCTGCAGGGACATGGTCCTTATGGTGGCAAAATGAAGAGATCGTGGATGTGATTGTGAATATTAAATTAGCAAATACCTGTAAAGCATACAGTGTAATACCAGGTTTTATTAAGTTTAAACTTTTTTTTAAACGTCAACACAATAATAATATTTATAAAGGTTTTCAATTTAAGTTGTTGAATAATGAAATATCTTTTAAGAACAATGAGATTAAGAAAATAGACCGACAATTTAAAGTTAACAATGATGAGTTGAGGGCAAATTTAACCTTTTTAGACTTTATGTTTATTACCAATAAGATTTCTAAACGTGTGAGTGACCGTCTGAAACATTGTAGAACCCGTCATTAAAATAAGTTAAAAGCTCTGAATATACATAAAAGTTATCTTTCTTCAAACTCCGATAAATATATATTTTATTTTTCATCGAAAATCTTAACAACTAATGAAAGAAGACTTTTAGGATTAGGTCTGAATTTTTGTTTACCTATTTATCGCATTATTTTTTATAAATATTTTAGCGCTTTTGAAAGATTGATTTATATTCTGAGTAATCGTGAACCTTATAATTCCTACTTTAACACAGTTACCCTTAAGATGAAACTTTTGGCCCAGAAAATTTTTTTTAAAATTAACCCTTCAAAAATTCGTTAATTAAATTACAGTCAGATAATAATACATTAAATCAATTAAAGAAATGATCATTCAACAATTATTTGCAAACCAGATAAATGTTTCGGTGTCGTCCTCTTAGATAAAGCTGATTATATTGGTAAAATTCTTGATATTTCCGACACAACCAAATTCAGCCCAATTCTGAATAAAATCCCATTGATTCTCTCACTTAACTTGGAGGAATAAATTAACCGTTTTTTTTACGTAAATTATTGAAAATTAATAAGATTGATAAAACATTATTTAATGATATATACTCTCACGGCTCTTCCCCAGGTATTTTATATGGTCTCCCTAAAATACATAAAGTTAATATCCCCATCCGCCTCATCCTGCTGCTTTTTAATACTCATACTAAAATTAGCAATTCTAGTACCCCCTTCTGACCATTTGTCACTATGATATATAATAAAAATTCATACAGCTTCAAAAACTGGCTTTTTAGACATATTGAAAAGTTTTTTTATGACAAGTTGATTGTCTAATCTTGTATCAAATAATCCTATAGAGATGCAATGATTTTTCTATTGGAAAGATATTTTCATTTAAAAACGAATTTCATGCCTTCACCAAAGTCTGAATTTAAAACTTTCACTGAAGTTTAGCCACCCAAAGATACCTTATTCTTTTTAGTAACAAATATAGCCAACAAACAATTCCTGCCATGGTTTCTCCACTCAGTGCACCCTTGCAATTCATAATAAGTCACTATGAAAGAATTTGGCTACAGAATTGTCCACCCTCTTTTAGACCAGTTCATTATAAAATTCATGGACGATACCTTTCTACTCTTTTCAAACAGAAATGAAATATCCCTTTTTCATTGATTAACACGCACAACTGATAATATTTAACTTCCAAAGGATGAAGAAGTTCGACGCACCATTCCAATTTCTATATGTTAATTAAGAAAACAGATGTAAATTTTAAACTGCTAGTTTACGTAAAAAAAAAAAATTTTCGGGTCTGAGTTTAAATTTTTTAGTCACCCCCCCTAAATGGAAGGATGGTTTATTAGGTAATTAAAACTTTTAGTTAATTAGATCAGCACAACTCTCTGATTACCCCTCGATGCTGAAGAATTTAATTTTCCTCTCTATTTTTTTTTAAAAATAATGTTTACCACCGTTTTATTAGTCTAAGTTAACATAATGGATCACTGTGAGAGTGAGAGAAACTCACGCTCACATATCACAATAACCTCTAACTATTAATCGTTATTCACTATGTGTATATTGGCTCAGATTTGTATATATAAATATACCAATTTATCAATATATTACTAAATTCAATAAAAGTAACTATATTATGTTTTAAAATTCATTAACATTATACCTCTGATGTTAATTTCATACACTATAAATTCACCATCAGGTTATCACACAAAAATAATAATAATAATAATAATAATAATATAATAATAATAATAATAATAATAATAATAATAAATAATAATAAATACAATAATAATAATAATAATAATAATAATAATCAATAATAATAAATAATATATATTATTCAATAATAATAATCATAATAAAATAATAATATTATTAATAATATAATAATAAATAATAATAATAACCTAAAATAAAAAAAATTAAAAATAATTTAATAATAATAATAATAATTATAATAATAATACTAAAATAATAATAATAAATAATAATTAATAATAAATAATAATTAAAACCTTCATATCCACTGACAATTCATATCAATTATGAGTCACACCAACTAATAGAGATCATAAATTTCCACTAGCAGTACATTCGACACTCTTCAAATTATATTTAATTTAGTAAAATTAAATAATTAAAAATAATATATACATTGAGTGGATTAGAACTTTAATTACTGCTAATTAATATATTCGACTAAATCAATTACAGTCGAGAATATAACACACTGAATGAAGGAATAACTAAATCACATCAAGGCCATAATAGTGCTAAACAGTACAATAATTTATATATCATTTTATTTCTATAATTCAAATCTCCTTTACCATCAGTCGAAGGAATAGGTTAAAATCAGATTATATTATTATTATTACTCTATTAGAATCATTATCATTCCATTAACTTAAATTATTTTATATTACTCTTATAATATTAATATCTCAGCATTTACTGACTCAAAACGACTAATTTATCTCATTATTATATTGAAACTCATCCATCATTTTGTGAGTTATTGCAAATCGTGAATTCAACATTCTTGATGATCTCCTCCCCTATAACCTATTTTCCCCCCAAAATTTTAAATCTTAACTATATTTGAAGAATTTGGAGTCTATTCGGTAATACTAATGTTGTTCTCCCAGAGATATATGGTTTTCTTATTTAATACTGATAATAATAAATATCACTTTAATAAGTGATTACTGATGATACTTAGTGTCTTGTTGATGGTTGTCAATTAAATTTTTAATCTATTCTTTGTTTAGTTTTTTTTATAATATCTATTAATTTATATCTCACTATTTTATAATTTAGTGTTGCATTACCTTATTATCTAATATTATATTTTTTATTACATATTATTTATTAAAAAATAGTAACACAATGTTTGTGTTCATGATTGTAATTTGTGATGATTATTATATTACTATTACATATATAGCGACTCATAATGGATTTTGAGATGTATTGAGACATATATTTCCGTTATTTATTGAGTTTATTTTCATATTATTTGTGAAATCTATTTTATATATTAGCTACTAATCTTTATTGATATTAAATACTTCATCAGATTTAATAAATTGATTATATATGTTAATTAAGTTATTTGATATTTTTTTTACTTAATTATTATAATTATATACCAATTATTAATCATATCTATACCTGTTTTATATATGTAAATGTAAATATATGTTAATTTTTATTATATAATTTATTTTAATTTATATATTATTTTTTAGTTATGTGATTTCATCTCATCGTATAATTTATGGTAAATGTCATTTCCATGCATCAGTTTTGTATATTTCTAGTGAAAATATTTGATATTTTAATAGTTAGAATTCAGTTCAAATTTATATCTTCATTAGATTTTGTTTCTACCTTCACAAGAGAGGACTAAGGTTAGTGCCAATAGATATTACATATATACTGTATTAATTATTAATTACTAAATATATTTATATTTAACTATCTAATTATTATATAATTATTACTTTAAAATATTATTTAATTATATAATTACATTTAAGTTATTTAATTATTATTTATATTTATTTCATATTATATAATTATTATAATTATTATTATATTAATATATATTATTATTATAGATATATAATTACGCAAATTAAAGAAAAAAAATGAATTTATCTAATAATTTATTATAATCTAATCAAAATTAACATTTAATAAATTGTAAATAGAAATAATATATAAATAATATAATAATAATAATAATAATATAATTAAATTAAATATTCCCCATTTTCATCGCTTAACTCTGAGATGTATCTAGTCTCTGCAATTTCTTTGTTCATAAGGTGGCACTAGCTTTAATTTTTCACAATCTCAACTATCAAGTGACAATAATCATACCTTGATGTGTATATAAACCTCGTTTACCGAAACGAAGGATACCTCATTAAAAGAAAAGGTATATCTAAATTTTTAGTAAAATAGTGATTTAATAATATATTTGATTATATAATTATAATAATGGATATGAGTATAATGACTTAAAATATGAGGTCATATTTTAATATAAAGGGTCGAAATATTTCATCTCACAATATTATATAGTTTATATACTCACTTCTTCAAATTTTTATGTGAGTATTATTATACAGAATCTACTTATAATTTGATGTACTCTTATGATTATCTATAAAAAATTATTAAAAATGCAAAAGAAACGATCCAAATCATTATCATATAAATTGATATCAATCTACTTAGATATCTATCTCACTTGAGGTCTATTATCCTGATTTGGTGAGTCACTTATTATTTTATCTCATTATGTTGGTGATCTCATTATTATTCACTTATTTGGCTCCTCACGTAGGTCTAAATCTCCTTATTATTATTTTTTTATAGTGCAACACTTGAACTTACTTCAGTTGAGTGAGCTCCTCAGTGTGATCTCTACCTTGTTTGACTTACTAGTGTGAGGTCTAAACACTTGTACAATTTGTAACCATTATTATTATTATTACGGTACCTATTTAATATTATGATTACTATTATTATTATGTGAGTGTGAGAGTGTGAGTCTAAATTCACTCTAACTAGCTTCCGAGTTCCTTCATAATATTTTTAAAATTTATTTATATTATACGAAAAAAATGACTTATTATATTATATATTATATATATTATTATTAATATTATTTATTATTTAATTTATTTATAATTACTTATTATATTAAAAAAAATATTAACATTTAACTATTGTTTCAGTTTGATATAATTATTAATTATATACTTTTTTATTATTAATTATTATATTATAATATTATTTTATTTTATTAAATCTATTTAATAATTACTTGTTAAAAATAAAATTATGATATTTATTAAATATTTTTAATATATTTATTAATATATCATTATTTTAATTATTCTATAAGTAATAATGAATAATAAAAATACAATGTATAGTTAATATCAAAATAAATAAATCAATAATTATAATAAATAATAAATAAAATCGTTAATATGCAAAATATTTTAAGTATAGAATTAAACTTCAATCCCCCTTGTTACAAGAGTAATATAAATAATGAATAAATAATCAATAATAATAATATTGATGGACTTAACTACAACTGAAAAATAATCTCGAAACTGTTTACTTTAATTGAGACAACTCTTTATTTTTTCCAGTTTAAATCAATTTTAGTGTGATTAGTTAATATATTATTATTATTGTAAGGAAAGTAAAGAATACAAGTGTACACCATGGCCATTTTTAAAATCTTTTGTGCAAGAATTACAACGTATCTTCAAGCATTCGCAATAATGTGTACAATTAATATAAATTTGTCGTTATATAGACAACTTCATCGTAATTAAATTCATTACTAAATAATTCGATTTTAATGAATATGATAATATTATTTATTTCAATTACATATATATTTTTTATTTTTGTAATATAATTTTATTCAATTTTAAGTCATAGTAACAAAATTATCATAAATGAAAAAAATGAAGAAATATTGTAAAAAAAAAATTATAAATATATGTTTTCAATTTAGTAATGATTCAAATTTCAGAATTAGTTAAATTACTCTATTGACATTCTAGATTATACTATAATAATTATTCCTTAGATTCCATAATATGTTACGTTTCATTCATATTATATTTATTAATAATTGTTAAATTCATGTTAACTAATATATATATATTAAATCAAAGTGATTAATTATAAGTGTTATTTTTAAAATTATTATATTAATAATTATTATTATTAAGTTTTTTTTTTTTTTTATTCTTATTATTATTAAATATATTTATTAATTATTCTTAGAATATTAAACAAAAATTTATTAGTTATTAATTTTTATTTAATTTAAATTTAATATCATTATTTTTTTATTAATAAATTTTTTTCTTGATTTTATCTAAAATTAACTTAATTTAATTATAAATTAATTATTATTATTTAAAGGAACACATGTTTTGAAGTAAGAAATTATTGCCTCCTGGAATTGAACACCGCGTGCTCGAAAATGAGGAACAATATGCTCGATGCTTTACGATGAGCTACAACTCAACCCAAAAAAAAATGTATATGTATTTCAAGATACATTTTAATATCAATTCGCATCGATATTCCTCTTTCGAGCTTTTTTACCTCTTCTTTATATTCTTTCTGATTCTTGATCTTAACATAGGTATTGTTCACTATCTCAGCCTAATTACTCATTACGTCATAATATCAGTATGAGTTTAGTTTTAATTATATTATTTATTAGTCTTATTCGAGTCATATTTATTATTTACGATTATTAACTGATTTCTTAGATCTCATCATCTTTTTTATAGGTTGATGTGGGATGAGCTTCCATTGTCAGTTAGGATGCAATACTGAAGCAAAATTACCCATTAATTCGTGATGCTACATCTGATCTAGTGTATTTTGTTTCATAAATCTTAGAGTATAAGTCAAGTTAATATTTTATCAATCTCTATAATCCTATTACATTTTACTATATTTTATTCATATTTTTATATAATATTATTATTAATAATTATTATATTATTAATTATAATTATTTAATTACTATTTAATATTTAATATATTATATATAAAGAATAATTTATGATATTACAGCGTCTAATTTTATTAACTGAGTATAAATTAAAGACATTACTGCTAATCATATATTTACTTTTATTAAATATAATATATATCTATTTATATTTGCAGAAGAAAATTTATTAATTAAGTGAGACTATTCTAGAATTAAAATAAATTAGATAGTTTTAAAAGCCATTTTAATAATATAATTGTACAATATTAATATTGCCTTTGATTGAGCACTGTTTATCAGGCATGTAATTCAACATACAGTTATAAACTTAACTATTTTTAATAATTATATTAGTAATAAATTTTATTACACAAATAAATAATAATTGTAATATAAATATTTAATAATATATAGATATATATATATATAATTATATTATAATATATTAAATATATATATAAAATATAAATATAGTATATATTACAATTATAAATATTTATTGATAATTAAGATATTTAGTTATTTAAAAGATATATTCTTAATATAATTATATATATATATAAAATATATAATATATATATATATTTTAATATATTCTATATAATAATATAACTTTAGGAAATTTTCTAAATATGATGTATATATAAATATTATACGTTTGGGGTGCTTATATCACCAATATTTATATTATATATAATAAGATGTCGCCTAGGAGAATAAATGCTACGATCAAAAGTAATTTCTTCATGTACTCTGTAATATTTAATGGAATCACATCATTTAATTTATAACTGAACCTGAAAAATATTCAAGATATCGTGGAGTAAAAGATAAGCCGTATTACTTTTTATTTTACATAGTAATTTTTATATTATTTTTACCAAAATTGATAAATGTTATTAAATATATTTTTTATTATAATTATATATTTTTATTCTTATTGTAATAAAGTTTATTATTTCTTTCTTTCTATTATTTAATTTAACTTTCTTAAAAAAGTTATAACGTTTTTAATGGCTTTTCTATTATTATTATTATTATATTATTATTATTATTATTATTAATTAATAATTTATATTAATATTATTATTATATTATTTATATATATAATAATTATTATTAATTATAATATATAATTAATTATTAATTATATAATTAATATTATTAATTTATTATATTATTTGATTATATAATTAATTATATTATTAATTATTAATTATTATTATTATTATTATTATTATATTAATTAATATTTATATTATTTATTATTATATTTAATTTTTGTATTATTATTATTAATTAATATTTTATTTTATTTTATTAAATTAAAAGTATATTATCGTTATTAAAATAATAATTAAATACCATAATGATCAATTATAATTTAACATAAATATTGTTATATTAAATATAATTATATTATTTATATTATCTATTATATATATTATTATTTTAATTTATATTATTATTATTATTATTAATTATCACTATATATTATATTATATATATATATTTAAATAATAAATTACTATATATTTAAATAATTTATATTATATTAATTATTATTAAATTTATTAATAAATATTAACATTATTATTACTATTATTATTTTATTAAATATATTTATTATTTATTATTATTTTTATTATTATTATTATTAATTATTAATTTATAATTAATTAATATATATTATTATATATTTAATATTAATTATGACAAATTATCGTTAATGTGATATATATTATAATTATTTAATATTTTCAACATTAATATTTTTCTCTAATACTTATATTTACAAAATTAATGCACACTTAATTATATTTAGTAAATTATATTTTAAATATTAATTAATATTGATAAAAATATTTATATTATCTATCTATTATATTATTTTTTACAATTATTATATTATTTATTATATTATTATTAATTATATTTAATATTATTATTATTTTATTTAATTAATATATTATATTAATATATCATTTATTTATTTTAATAATTTAAATTATTTAATTATTAATTTTTTAATATATTATTAATTATTTAATATTATTATTATTATTAATATTTGTTATTATAATTAATTATTAATATATTAATATAATTTATCTTATATATATATATTATTTATAATTTATTTAATATTTATCGATACAAAGTCGTTCTTCGTTACTCCCCTTTTCAAGAATTAACATTATTAATATATTTATAATGATTTTATTAATAATTATATATAATAATTATATTAGTATTATTATTTAATATTATTTATATAATTTAATATAATTATTATAATATATATTATTATATTACTTATATTATTATTTTATATTATATTATTATATTAATTTATTATTATTAATTAATTAATTAATTTATTTATATTATGTATATATACTATGATAAGTAATAATAGGGTATATAGGTAACAAAATGACTCATACTCCCGTTCATATTATATGAAGGTGACATTTATGAATGAGTCCGTATCCATGGTACTTATCTACAGTAATTAAGGTATATACATGAATAATATCTTCTGTACATATCCTTAAAACCTATTAAATCCGGTACCACAATATTTATCTACCATTTACACCCTCTAACAAATAGTGAAATACTAATTCTTGCTGACTAAATATCATCTCAATAATCATTAACTATGAAAGTTCTGGTTAAAACATAAAGTGTAAACTATATATCACCCATATTTCATTTATTTTTCTTCATTAAGAAACAAACAACTGTTAAGTAACTTATCCAAATATATCTATATCTTTCTTTTTTAAAATGCAGGAAAGTAAAAAACCTTCATCCGGAAAATATAATTACTCACTATATGATAATTAGGGTATCATCTCAACATACCATATTGTACCTTGTACCCATTATTCCATCTAGCTATTACGCCCTTATCTATGAAATATAGTGAGCGTCACTCGTACCTAGAATTGATTAAGTGGTGTACAGACACGTCTGCAAACTTATATTTATTTTGTCTTTATTTCTGTTAGCATTGCGATTCATTTCTATCTTCTACTAATTTATTACAGAACTTTCTTCTCCACCATCAGATCTTATCCTTCCTTTTCGTGACCAAAACTGTTGTGATATGTGAACTATCTTTCACTATGCATATAATATTAATATTTTCTACTTATTATCACTTATGATTAGTGAGTTATTTCCATTTAACAATTTACATAATCACAAAAGACGGTTTATTTTGAGTATGCTAATATTATTAAAATAACGTGGAGAACTGCCTTTTACCTATATTATTATTACTGAAATTGAGGTATTCCGTGAAATGCCTTACAACTTTATTTATAATTAAGTATCGGCCCATTTTTCTTTATAATGTTGACTAATTTAATTTGTTCCATTTATTTATATCAGTGGCGTAACGCAAAATTGTCGGGCCCTCCCGCAAAAATTAAATTATGGGTGACTCACCCCATATAGGCCTATATAATATTTATTAATAATATATAATATTAATATACTATATATATAAATATTAATATATATATATATATATATATAATATATATTATATATATATAATATATATATTATATATATATATATATAATAATATAATAATATATATATATATTAATATATATATATCATTTACATATATATATAAATATATTATTTAATTTATATTATATATATATATATATAATATAATCATTAATTAATAATAAATTAATATATATATAATTTATTAATTATACTTAAATATATAACATTATATATTAAGTTATATATATCAGATTTTCCAGCGATGACTTATAAAATATATAATATATTTAATATAATAATATTAATATATATTATATATATATATATATATTATAATATAATAATATATTATTAATATATATAATATATATTAATATATAAATATAAATTATATATATATATTAATATTAATATATATAATATATATATATATAATATCATATAATATATATTATTTATATTATATTTAATATTATTATTATATGTATTATATAAATTAAATAAATAATAATAATTAATTAAATATTAAATATATATATTACAATATTTTATATATAATAATAAGACTCAATAAAAAAATATTTATAAATAGATATACACTCTATATTTTTAACTATTATTATTAACTTTTAGTTTAATGTTCTTATATATTTTATATTATATGAGTATTACATAACACACCTTCAATTAGGGCATTAAATGAGATCCACTAATTAACTCAAAGATGAGATGAGAGGATTCCTCTATAAGTAATTTCTACACAAGGATATCCAACACCGAGCAAGAATCCTATTATGACATATACACGACTCATAACCACACTCCACTCCATAGAGTCGAATTACATAAATAATAATTTATGAGACCACTTGTGGACGGAGATCATCAAGTAGATATAATATGTTAGAGAGATTATGACATGACTTAGTAATTATTGTGAGTGTGATCATGTTAATTAATATACTTACACTTGAAGTCAAATTATTGTGAATGCACTATAAATGAGAGTATAGCTATTATTCACTATAAAATAATAATCTATATATATATACTATAGTATCCATTAATACATCTCTTCACTGTGTGAACTAATGAGATACGATAAGATAAATTTATATTATCATATTTATTAAAACATGGAAAATAATGTTACAGCTATCGGCTGTTGCCCACAAGAAATTAACAGTATATTCTAATAGAATGATACAGAATAAAAGTCGGAGAGAGATACAAATCACATTGAGCGTTATAATTCACAAGAGTACTGATAATAATAATACACTTGAAGTTAATAATATAAAAATTGATATAGTATTTTTGAAATCACAATTAATGAAATTAAAATAAAATATATACACATTCTCAATAATTTATAGAGAGATGATTAATCTATCGAATTATTCTTATCATTAAAGAGTCGCTCGAAGCTCTGAATTCGAGACATGAGAAAGTTTTACTGATGTATATATCTTCCTCTATACTTCGTATTAACTTAAAATTTTCATTCTTTTTTTTATTTTTAATACTCAAATCTCTATTTCATTTTTCATGGAATCTGTATTTACAATTATTATCATATTTTTGCAAATGGTATGAGTCATTTTTTAATATATAAAAGAAATCTGTAAATAGATATTAGTTATTGCAAATATATTATTTTTTTATTATTAAAAAAATTGGATCACAATAATTGTGTCCGTATATTAGTTCGGTTAAAATACAGCAGTTTTGAGTGAATATACCTACTATTAGTACTGAGATCTAATATAATCGTTACATCCTGTGATATAAGCTTAACTTAAAAAATGGTATCGTTTAATTATTTAACTACGACTACCTTAATATGATCTGGAAAATGGCAGCAGTAAGTGAATATATATACACCTAATTTAGTTGTAGTACACTAAATATCAAGCAGAAGTCACAGTTGCCATATGAGTATATATGATATCGTTATCAAAAATATTTCTTTAATAAATCAGCTTTAACTTCACACTATTATAGTTAATGTTTGGATTGACTTGCTCCCCATGTGATAGCTAGTACTTAGCTATTAATATTTGAATTAGCTTAGTTAAATGTGATAACTATTAATTTTCTATAAAAACGACTCTATTATAGCCATTCTCCCTTTAGTTCTCAAGACTACGGATGGTGCTTTTTTTTTTTACAATAATTCATTGAGCAGAATCCTAATTCATATCTTAGACTGAGTGAAAATTTTACTAGTTAATGCAGTATACTCCAAATGATATAAATCTCATCATATATAAAGAGAATTATTGCTCAATATAAGAACTTTCAAAGTCCAATCTCGATGACCATCTAGTAGGATTATAACAAAGTTTTTTGTGATTGACAGAGACGGCGACTTAACTCAACAAAGTTCTAATACTTATTACTCTACAGCCTTAGGCTGAAATAAACTAAATATATAAAAATTTTCGTAATCACAATATAAAATAACTTGTTACACCGTGTAGTTAATACTTATGACACATATATATATATATTAACTATATATGTGTGTGTGGTATATATATAATATATATTATATATAGTATATATATATATATTATATATAATATAATAATATAGTAATATATAATATAGAGCAATCAAAATATATGTAAATCAAATGATATAAATTATTGAAGTCACTGCGAGACATTATGTTTCTATATAATTTCATATTAATGAATAAAAAATGGCATACACATACACATTCTTATTATTATTAACATCAATATTATTATAAGATATATACACTATATATATATCTGTAACATAACTCTGCATATATACGAGTTACATACCTTTAGTATACCGCATAAACGGGCATTTTGAAAAGAGAATCAATAATCCCTTCTCTAACTTTATATTCGTCTTCTAATTCCACTCTGTTTGTCGCGAAGTTGTTTGAAACCTAAAAAAAAACTTTCATTTTTTAGAGCTCGATAGGGTCGTCACATACGTCTTTACAAATAGTAACGTATCTATAAACTTGACTAATTTGGTCGATCTTACTTATATATTGTGTAGTATCTATAATTATAGAGAAAAACTGTGCGCCTTTTATCTGACTTACTATTTATATTTCAACTTTTTGGGAGAGAACTTGAATCAAATGATTCTGAATTTTAGGGCTTAAATATTTTTGCCTTCCTTTTGGCATGTTTAAATCGGATAATATTTAGAAAGCAACTCAATAATACCTAGAAAATTCCCACTATTACTTCCTAATTCTTCCCTATGGCCTCTAAATGATAGGTTATTAGCTGCTAAAGTAAGAGTAATATTGATTACTCGGTCTAGAATTTGACACCACTTGTTCGTTTCTTTCTCTAATTCGGACGCCATTATAGCATCTATTGTTCTTTTCTTTTTCCATGAATTATAAGTAATGCAGGCACTTAAATGTACAGCTGGCTTCACAAAAATCTTACAAGAAACTGGACATCAATAAATAATTAACGCTGAAACCTTTTGAATGACATTTGTTAAATATGTTCATTTGCTCTTTGCACAACTGCAGAAACTTTCTGCCCTTAATTCATTAAATCTTAATGGCAGAGGTACGATTATTTAGTTTTATATACTATATATATATCAAATATAAATATATAATATATATATATATATTAAGTTATATAATATAATATATTATATAGTATATATATATATTAATATATATATATTATTAATATATATTAATATAGTATATATATATATATGTATAATATATGATATATATAATATATATATTTAATATAATAAATATATAATATCAATATAGGTACAACTATTCCTTTAAAAGGAGAGTTTACAATAAATGATTGACCAATATCGAACATTTGAGTCAGTATCACACTGCTACGTGCAGCACAGTCAGAGTGCACGTTTCATATATATATTTAGCTAAAACTCCTAATAAGAAAGATCGGTGAGCTGATAGTTCTATACAAGTTCATATTTTTATCATGTTAATTTATATATATTAATTATATTAAATAAAAATTATTTTATATTTAATTATATATATATATATATATATTTATATAGGTGGAGCTCTGAGTGAGCTACGACGTAAATGGAACTATAAGAGTGAGTGGACGAAGTACCTTCGAGCGTTATACCTACGCAGCTGATAAGTACTAGATAGAGAATACCTACTGAATATCTTATCTCAATCTTTAGCTATTTAACTTGAGTTATTATTACTTTTATATAAAATATAAAAATAAAACTGTTTAATTGTGCACACCTCATATTAGTCTGTTTAAAATCTTTGAAACTAAAAATCGAAAATTAAATTTCATTGTTCGTTCGATATATATATATCGAGTTAAATGTATATTTAAAGACAATATATATCTTAATAATATATAAATATATATATTACTATTAATATATAATATATATATAATTATATATATATTATATATTATATATATATTAATATAATTATATTATAATATAATATTAATATATATAATATATATATATATAATATATATTATTATATATATATATATTATTAATTAATATATATATATATAATATTATATATATATATATAGATATATATATAATTATATAATATATATAATTATATCATATATATATAATAATAATATATAATATATAAAATAATAATATTTATTAAGTACCGCACTTGACCACTGGATAATAACTGAAACTAACGGGGTGAGTGAGACGGGCCCACATACTCAATATCCGGGCCCTCCCGCATGCACTCCACTTTGCAGGTGAGTCCCGTAGAGTTTCAACAATCATTCATGATATAGGGCCATACTCAATATAACAAATATTAACTAGATTGAATCTCCTAATCCTTTCTAGAAGTTGCTATATTATTCATATATTAAATCTTGTTTTTCTTTGATCATTATAGTAACTAATTGAGTATTTTGAAGCTAATTTACATAAATAATATTTAAGATACGTATTCAATATATCTACAATATATATAATATATTAATAAAATATATAACAATATATATAGTTATTAATAAACATTGAACGTAACGCCAGTAATACAACATATCTATTATGTATTATTAATATTATTAGTATATATATATAATATAATATAATATATATATATATATATCGATAATATATTAATATAGAAATTACTATATATATATATAATATACTATATAAATATATATAAATTAATATATATTATATTATTAAATAATATATATATATATATATTATATATAATATATATACTCGCAAAATAAAAATATGTAAAAAAAAACTAAATTATTTTACTTTTTAATTATTCTAATAAATTAATATAATATAAATAATAATAATAACTAATAAATTTAATAAATCTGGCAGAATAAATAATACATTAATTACATGAAAAATAAAAAAATAAAAGACTGTTTACTTCTGTTACAACGCACTCATATATTTAATATTAATGTTATTATACAATAATAAATTAATAATGATAATACTAAAAATAATAATAACATAATATAATAATCAAATAATCATAATAATAACAATAATAATAATAAATTAATTAAATATAATAATAATAATATAATTAAATAATTAATAACTTTAATGAGGCATATCATTATATAACTCTTAATTATAATATGAAATAATATAATGTAATATATCTATTAAGTAATATTAATAAATAATTCTAATTTCATATAACTTAATAAATAATTAATAATAATAATAATAATAATTATATATATGATAATAATAATAATATATAATAATAATTTAATAAATAATATATAATTTAATAAATAATATTAATATAATAAATAATATATTAAATATATATAAATTAAATAATATAATTTAATAATAAAGAATAATCTGCATAAGAAAAAATAATAATAATTAATAATTACATTAAATAAGTACCATATTAATAACTTTACTAAGTACTCTTATAATAATCTAATAATAAGTACCCTAAATAACTTTAATTGAATTTACAACTTTAAATCAAATGTTATATTATTAATAACTTTATTTATTAATAATATTATATATTATATTATTATATATATATTATTATAATTATTATTATTATTATTATATGTTATATATATTATTTTAATATATTATTAATTATACACTTATTTAATATATTAATTAATTATTATATATATTCATTTTATTATTATATTTAATCATTGTATTATTATATTAATCATTCTGAAGAAATTTTTTATTAATATTATAAAAATATGTTATAATTTATATATAATAACTATAGACTCTTAAGCTTCTACACTTATATTAATAAGTGAGATTTACCAACGCACTTTATACTATAATTTTCTAAAGTAGTGGCTGTAGCGGTGTTATTGTGTGCATATTTGTATGTTAATTGCGAGTATTTTATATTCAATGGATTAGACTCAACGATAGGTACAGGAAATACAGACACCGCCGGCCCTCTCACTGCAAATGCATTCCCTCGTTCCCATCATCTGAGACATTTCGCTGCAATCTGTCCTACGGCGTTGCAGCCACTGCTATGCTGAGCGCACGCAACTAAGATAATTCTATAAGACTAACTGATGACTTAACATTGAGAATGTATACCCCAAATCATAAAGATTAGTTACTCATCATTATTAGGGGCACACCTGGGTCACATAGTCATTACCCATAAAGTCCTTCTTATCAATGAATTCAAAGTAAACATTTATCTGACAATCTTCTCAAAATAAAAATAATAATATTTATGATACAAATGGGATATGTGTATCTCTTCAAATACCTCGTTTCATTACTTATCTAATTTACCTAGCAAAATATTTATAAGGTATGGTATATTACAAGCATGAGAGAATCTTTCATATGCTCATATCTGTACAGTAATATGTATTAATTTATTGAAATTAATTGAATCAATATTAATATCTTATAACTCTATTTATCCTGCTCCACCCTTAAGAATTTATCATTTTTCATATTAATTATTATTAATGTTCAAAATATTTCTCACGTTATCATGATGTAATTATGTATCTCTTTTCATTATTATCATATCATATATTCTGATCTAGTCTCACTGTATTGATATCTATTCAATTTACTTCAACATTTATCAATATTATTAAAAATGTATCTCTGATCCATACACTACTCAATGAGTGAATGTCTTTATTGAGTAGGAGATTTATTTGCATGTATTATAATCCTATCATACTCTATTTATTTATTTCACTATAATATTTATTTATTCATTTATATTATTGGTTATTTTGATTCTTTACTGTTATAATAGAGTAATGAGTTACTTTTAATGGCATTCATTCTCTCTCATTCTTATGCCTTATTTTCCTTCAAGCTAATTCCAAAACCTTGTTTATTTTGATATGTGATTATCATCTGTGATGTCTGATTTTTAAATATCTATATAACAATCTATCGAATAGTATCATATTTAATTCAATATTCGAGAGCAATAATTAGATCAGAACGACAATTGTGTCTTAACGTACTCTTTACTATACTTCTTTCTGATGTGCGTGTTTATACATAACATCTTCGTTATTATATATACAGATATTAAATATCTCTCTCATTTATCTAACGCACGTATCTTAGATCTACTGTGAATTATATAAAAGAAGTGAGATATCTGTCACTTATCAAGTAAACCTATTATATTTCTTCTCTGTGCCCCTCTGTCTACTTACTACTTGGAGCAACCTGTAGTCACAAATTAAGGATTATAACAACTTAACTATTTTTCTATTAAGAATTACGCAATTTACAAAATAACTGCTTTTTATATAAGTCATAAATAAAGACGCCGCTGCGGAATAATGGATCTACTTAAAAAATTATTTAAAAAAATTTGAAACTCTCCAACCACTTGTGCTCTTTATTTGCTATTTAGGATTGAAGATTATCAACATCCATTCTTCTATCTGGCAGCGTGCTTTCATTTAACCTGTATTGTGAGATCCCTATCAATACCCTTCAACATTATCCTATATATATAATTATATATTAGATAACTCTTACTTCTAAACTATAATAAACTAATTTTAACAGATTCTTTTGGCTTCTTCTAATTTTTAAATTTTCGGGTCAATTTAAAAATATAGAATTAAATTTATTTAGTTATAATATATTTCCTTAGACGGAATGAGATTCACGAGCAAGTAACTTTATAATATTGTAATTATATTATCACTAATCGCTATATACTATATACTATATATATATATATATATATATATTAGTATATAATATTATATATATATATATATATATATATTATATTTAATATAGTATGCTATATATATATAATATATACTATATATATATATATATATATACTCAATTTTAATGACTTAAGCTAATCGAACACACTTATACTTATGTGAAATCTTCTATTTCCCTTGTTCTTACAGTATCTAGGTTATCTGAGAGTAGCACTTCTCAATTTCCCTTGTATCTTTATATTAACGTGAAGCAGAAGGAACAAGTCGAAATAAGTCATTCAATATTAAATTATCTGACTAACAATATTTATTTCTAAACTAATTTAAACTATTATTATTTACGTTATATTATATGATTATCCTTTAGTGACTATAATTATACTATAACAACTGATGTAGTATATTCATTTTACCATATCTTACAATCATATAGCTGTACTGTGAGTTTTAAAGGTCATTATCTTCTCCAATTTATTCTATTAACTAACAATAGTTATTGTGATCTTATCGGTTCTGTATTATCCCTAAACTAACTTTACCCTTATCATCCAATAATGATATTCCTAATCATGTTTCACATTTCTATACTCCTTATTACTTTACATATACTAAGTGAAAGAACTCTACTCACTCACTAAATCAAATAAGTCATTAAGAAATATTAGAAGAAGAATAACTTAGTAGATAAATTTATAATACATAATAACTTAACTCATGATCACTAACTGTAGATGAGAAACTTTGTTAATCGAAACATACTCACCCGAAATTTTCGATATTAGTTCTTATACTATTTTGAGATATTCATTTACTCTATTGCTCTTCCGATAGAATGATGTGAATATATATTACTCTTATACATAAACAAAGCTTTAGAGATATTAATTGGTTGGATAAGTAGAATAATAAATTTCATAATTACTAATATACCCTTCATTATTAGTGTAGTCATTATTCTACTCATAACTAATTGTAATTGAGCTAAACACAGCAAATATTTATACCACTATGAGCATATGACTCTTACTCTACTACTCTCTCTCTTCTAACTCTATATAATCACGTACTACTCTCTCTTCACTCATTATCTTCTCTCTACTATATATCTCTTACTCTCTCTCTCTCATCTAACTACCTTCTATCTCTCTATCCTACTATACCTTACTTACCTTACTATATATATACTATCTATCTATTACATATATCTATACCCTATCTATCTTCATCTCCACATCACTATCTTCTCTATACTTATCTCTCTTCTCATCTATCTCATATATCATATTCTATTATATATACTTACTATCTATATATAATATATATATATATATCTATATATATACCTATATTCTATATATATTTTATATATATATATATGATATATATTCGTATATCTCTCTCTTCACTATTACATATTTATTCACTATATATATTCTCTAATATATCATATTATACTATATATATATATATATGATATATATATAATACTATATTTACTATATATATATAATATCTCTTATAATATATATAATATATATATATATTACTTATATATATATTATATACTTATTATAGTATATTATATATATATACTTAGGTTCTTTTCCGTAAAGCCCACCACACCTCGATATATCGATTATCTTCATTAGTGCCCAGTGCCCAGACCTATTACTCTTTAACTCAATATAATAATTTTTTTTTTTATAAAAATGTGAAGTTCATTTTTCACTTTTGTTTTGTTTTTGTCTTTTTATATTTCTCCATAATTTCTTCATCACCACATTTTCTTGTTAAGGTTTTCACAAGCAGATAATTTAACTACACATCTACACTCACACTTAATTTTTGCACTCATTCTGCTCACTATAATTCTGGCGTGGCGCGGAGCCAACTAACTAGAGTGCATTTTTCAAAACAATAAAATCAACATGACTTTCGACATTATACAGCATTCACAGTGTGTGTCTATTCTACCAGTAGAGTAACTTTTGAGATTACTCTCCGAATCATATGGTTTCACGTTATTAATTCATTTAATCTTTCCTTTTAGTTATTTTAGGGTTACTATGCTCAACGCCGTTGCAGATTAAAATACATCATAATCATGTTTGATGTGATTAATCTTTTACGGTTAGCGCTTCTCGAAGGATTTTATCCGCTCAGAGCATTAATATTCCTTATCTGTCAATCTTTCCCCGACCATCCACCTTATTACATCAACATAAATAACCTACCTAGCACTAACCTAAACCTAACCTAGACCTAACCTAGCCTAGCCTAGCCTAAATCTAACCTACTCTATGCCTAAACGCTAAACAAACCTACTTAACCTAAATTTTCAATGTTGAATGTTAAGAAAAAATGTACTTTTAGTAGTCCTAAAATTTGTAAATGTGAAAGGAGGAATTTTAATGTTGAAAAACGCGGGTCAATATTTTAAGAGTTGATTAATTTTTATATTATAAAAACAACATTCCTTTTTGAACTTCAGAATATTCTATTTTGCAAGTACTTTTTTTAAAATACATAAAATATCAAATAGCACTTTGACTAAATATAGTGGAGATGTATGAACCAATGTTTAGGGGTAATAACAATTTATAATTAATATTTATAATAAAAGAAAGTAGGAAATACCAGACTCTACGTTTAAAGTAGAGAATTAAAACAATCAGATTATTAATTAATCGACCTGAATGGGCGACTTTTATAAACGTGTAATAAATATGAAACACTATACTCCATATTAATTTATGTATTATGATTAATTTAATTTATATTTTAAAATATTTATATTATATATATGAGTATAATATAATATATATTATTTATATTATATATAATCAACAAAATAATATAATATAATAATAATATATATATAATTAAAATCATATAAAAATAAAAAAAAAATAAACTTATTCAAATTAATTATTTAATATATATTTTCTTATTATTAAAAATTATATATAATAAATAATGTTATATTGATAATTTTTTTAAATATACGAAATAATATATATATATATTATGAATAAAATTAAAATATTTATAGTAGTCACTCTATATATATTACTAAAAAATGTTTATTATATTTTATTTATATTGGGGTGAGGTTTATCATACCTCATATAGTCTTATTTAACAAATATCAAATTAGGGTCTTTGATGAGCTCATGACTTCCTAATCCAGAACGAGCGAGAGACGGGCGCGGCCAATCCAAAATTGTATTTATTATTGTTTGTT
>JABUQX010030700.1:45000-58306 GCA_015478945.1 Trachelipus rathkii
CGTGACAACCTGAAACGTAGTTTTATAGTATGTATAGTAAAATTATCACAAATAGAGAAATTTCAGACTTATTACTACGCGCGTTATAAATCTACTCTCTCTCTCTCATCACAACGAAGTTGAGAAATAAATTGTGTGTCGTATACAACGAAACCCCCAGTGACTGTGAGATTATTTTTCATCTGTGTATTGTTCTTCGTGACGAACATTCTTCTTACTCTGACTAAAGACGCATTAGGTTTGATAAAAAGTAACGTCGTTGTAGAATTAGAAGATGTTAGTTAATTTTAATTTACTCTCTTTAAAACTGTGGGTGGGTGTTGGTGTGTAAAAAAAAACTCATCTTGTTTTGAATTATCGCGTATTATTGAGTGAGTGACATATAAGCTCGTCCGTTAAAAGATACCTTAATTATGAGCCTGACTGGTTCTAACGAGAGAGCTACGCCTTTCAAAGTGCTTTTCTGTCACCAGTTTTCAAATACATATGCCACGGGTAAAACAGAATTTGGTCTCTATATGCGCTTTAAACCAAATTCGCGTGCGACAACATAATTTTATTGCTAACAATAAAATAAACCACGTATAAATGTAAAACTGCTCGCGGATGAGAATTTCCATCAGCTCTGGGAGTTTCTTCAGTATGATTTTAAACGACTCAAGAGAGAGAAATACATCCTCTATAACAAAAAACGTGTACGTGTGCAAATACTTCTATAATTACTCATAGTAAGACGTTTTCGTACACGTGACCTTCTCCAATCAAAATCACATTCGGTGTGTATAATATAAATTATTTTCGTGTAATACAATTCTTTTTTTTTTCATACCGGATTAAACTTTGTGTCTTTAGTGCCTAAATTCGCTCTCACAAAAAAATAGAGAAAGTGATTATTGCTCACTTTTTTATTAGTCTCGCCTTAATAACAAACCCCGTGGACGCAGTCTATTTCTAGACACTCACTAGACAAATATTTCGCGAAATATCATGCGTGTGAGTGTGACTTTGTTCTCAACTTTGATTTTCTCTTGTTGGTGATATTTATATGATGCTGTCATAATAGAGTCAAACAGAAAAGGCGTAAGTTTGGCTGTGGTTAATAATGGATAGTCACCGTGTGGTGATTAACATTTCTAGTGAAACTCTCTTATAGTCTTCCTCGTCGTTCTAAGGAGTAAATCCTTTTCTATTTTTATTTAAATACTAACGTATATCAAATTAATTGAGTAATAATTGTGATTATTCTTCCTCCACTTGTCTTGTTCTCGATAAAAGTTATATCTGATAACTAGCTTCAGATGCGGTTTTTGTTAAAGGGAAATGGAAAATTCTATTAAGTACGTAACCGCAACGTTTATAAACAAACCCCATCGTGAAGATTTTTTTACTCCTTTTTTTTGGAAGTCGTCACATTAATAAAATCGAAACTCTTCAGTAAGATTTTTAAATCGCCGTGTTTTGTCTCTGTTGAGTGACATCTTTTCTTTTATATCTCGTGTTAAATATTATAAAGCGTACGTCGCGCCTGTCTTTATTAGTCACTGAGCAGTAATTCTCTTTATATTGTTGGTTAAATTACTTTTTATGCTTTGTTTAGATTAACTAAAATCACTTTTTCTCCAAGGATCAATTAATCCTACAACGCAGACCATCGTTTGGCCGTTCGTCTGATAGCTACAAGTTCTTAGCCTTCACTTTAACTTTTCTGGAGAGCTAGCAACTTTTTTCTTGAAAAATAGTCACAATTATGCCCATCTCTAATGAGTACCGAACCGTGCACATACATATATAAGCCATTGAAAGTAAAATAACCGTGTGCACCTTACACAAAGAATCTCAGGGTTCATACAATTTTTTACTTCGTCGAGGTTGCCGTAATTAATCGTATTTTTAATTAAGCTAAATAATGGGTTTTATATAGCACAGAGTCTTAAAATTTCTATTCAACACTTTGTTTATCCTGCATATCGTGTATAGTAATATTATATTATATATAATATATGCTTATTACTTATATCTAGCCTTTATTTCATTCTAACTAGCCTTTAATAAATATAATAATCTATTATGCAAAATTAAAAGATAATATTCTAATATATTGAATAATGAAAACGATAGGTTCTGTTTTGAGAGTGGAGTTTTCTAAAAAACCCAGATATAGAGTCAAAGGATCCATCTCATACTAGAATCAATCGTGTGTAAGATACGATAATACCGGTCTTCAGCCTTAATCGCTGTAATCGATTTAAATATGAATTGATCATATGAAATTCTCGTGAAATTAATTCTTTTTTATAATATATAATTCTAATATGAATTCAAATTATAATGAATTCATATAATAAATATATACTATTCATCTTATAATAAATAGTATATAATAATAATTAATGTAATATGATATTTAAATTTAACTGCTTACTAAATAATTTATCATAATAATTTGCTTAAAAATAATTTTTTTATTAAATACAGTCATATATATATATATACAGTTACCATGAAGTTATTTTATCTATATCGTATTCAAATGCACTTATATTACAACTGAAACAATTCATAATGTCTTAATAATTCATATCTCATATTGAATAATTATAATATATTGTAGATATAGTAAGTTGCAGTCGCACATCAATTAGTGGCTCAGGTAGAGTCAAGTTATATATTGTACGAGTGGAAGATGATATTAATACTGTATGTAGTATTACTCTCAATGACACAAATCTATATGTCATTTTCTATTACTACAACCAACTTTTAAAGGAGGTAACGTCTTCTTCAATTACTAGCAGAGCGAATAGTAATAAACTGATATATATAGAAAAGATTAGTTAAAAATGGAATACATAATTAATATAATGCTAGCCTTAAACATTCAATAATAAATACAACAATAGAATACGACATTGTACCACATGCAACAACAAAATCAAAAATCCACTAAGAGATCTCATACATGAATAATTGTATTGCTCTATGCCTAGGTCATTATTTGAATAATGATTTAAAGATCATAATCGTGTGATACCATGATTTAATACGTAAATCCGTTACCTGTTAAGATAATTATAATATAATAAGTAAATAGTCGGCGATGATAGTTCGAGTCTAGCAGTATGGTAAAACGACACAAATCTTCTCGCCCAGTTTGGACCACTAATTCTGGTGGTAACAAACTTAACATCTCGCGAGTATAACCGATTCGAGTGATCACAGTGTGTGAATGTTCCAATATCTAGTTCATACGAACTTTTAACATTTTAAATAGTTATATTTATTTATATGCTGATTTATTCATAATAATAAGATAAATTTACTGATTTTAAGGGTTACCTAAATTATAATTTATAAATTATCCTTAAAATATACCAAAGTCTTCTTCTAAGTATATTTTCGGGGCTTCATTAAGTTTATATTTTTCAACTCTGTAAAGTCATACACTGAAGTCATCAAGATATCTAAGTGAATAACGACCTAATTGTTTCTACATTATCTATTATCAGATAATCTATTTATTTATACTTTTAAAACATTAAAGTGAAATTTAGAACTGTTAACATATTTAATTGTTAGATAAAGAATAAATTCTACTTCACTCAATCGAGTATAATATTACTTGGCAAATAAGAACATATTACCCTTCATACAAAATCTATCTCTCCTACTCTTTCAAATCTAAATAATAATATTTATACTCTTTTGGATAGTGATATTCCCGTAGCCCATAGGTTAAATTAATTGATATGATGTATATTAACATAATTAATTTATCATAAATTGTATATTACTTGTATGGATTTCGTGTGGAGTTATCAGCTTATAAATGATGTTTATTACTATAAATATTTTTGCTATATTGTGTTGGTGATAGTCTTCTAAATGAAATTGCAGGCGAAGGAAGAATGGAAGAAAAGGTCGAAAGGTTTCGCCTTTATCAAAGTACACATAATTCTTTCATAACCAATAAAACATAACACATCAGATATAACACATCCCTACCCCCTCCGTTATTAATATTAACCAAATCTTGACGAGAAAACATTTATTTCTTATATATATAGCTTTACTATCGTCAATCATACTTTTGATTCTATTCAGAAAGTTACCACCAAATAACTAACACCTGCATAGAGCTTTCCTATTATCTATATGCGCGTTTGTTTGGTATATATTCCATTAAACTAGGAGTTTACATTATTTTCTGCTCTTTTTTATACTTTGTGTTAACTTTATTTTATCCACACATAATACCATTCTAACGCACCTTGTTCTTCAATAATCTCCTCAGTCATTTCTAGTACTCTTTCGACAATTATATTTGAAAATAAAATCAAACCATTGAGTTAATATTTCTTATTCTAAAAATATATATTATATTTTATATAAAAATATTCATAATATATAGTACAAATTTACTCTATTTAATTATTTATGAAGTGGTATTTTTTTATATTTTTAAAATCCAGTTTTATATCACAAAAATTCCTTTTTCGGAAGAAGTGTTTGAGTTGTGAAATGATTCTTGCACCCGCATAAGGCCCGTAGTCTGGTCTATAGCTGTTAGTATGTTGTGATACGTCTGATGTTGTATGCAAGATTCTCCTTCCGTGCTAATACTATGCGCATCATTGTTCATAGAGCGGTGTTTTGGTTCCATGTGTCGTGTGTTTGTGATGAGAAGCACTTCTGGTTTGTATGTAAATAATTTGTCTAGGTTATTTTGTTCTATCTGGTGGTTTTGCTGGCTCGGATGTTTCCGTTTAGTGTGGTCGTTGTTAGCGTTGTTCTACAGCTTTGTCTCTGGTAAGTTGGGTGACTTGCGTTTAATGATGTAAGTGTTCGTCGCTGTCCATCTTTCTTTTAATAACACTAGACTTTCGTTCTTGCCACTGCATAACCTGACTTACAATAATTGGCGGTGTGAGCAATCTCTCTTTTCTGTGCTCCCCGAAGTAGGACTACTCTTGCCTGCGCTTATACTACGCGCCGTTAGTTCTAACTGCTCGTCATCTCATCATCGCTCTCCTTCAGTTCCTCAACTATAGTTGATCTGCCTATATGGCGCTTAAAATTTGTCTTCGGTATCGAAATAAAAGGTGTTTCCTATTAGATTTGCTGTATCAGATAGTTGTGACGTCTCGGATACTATATTTGTCTTATGGCATCTAGAGTATTACTTCTTGTTGCTATCGAGTTAATATTATGTGAAGATGTTTGTGACTGGTTGTTTGCTCTCGCATTGTCTTTAGTAGGAACGAAAAATTCTTATTCCTATCGGTTCATTTTACCACATTTTCCTTCTTGCCTGCGAGTAGAGGTAACCTAAAGAGTTCGTGTGCCGTGTGTTTGTCTCAAACATGCTGCTTTTCGTGTCTTCGTGCTTGCGATGATTCCGTTTTTACATATCCCTATACCCATTGTTCTTTTGCCCTCTGTGATTGGGATAATTTGTGATTAATTTGTTTATACAGGTGTATATCATGCAACTTGCATTTTTTTATATAATCTCTTCTTTACCCACGTTACCCTTGTGAGACTTTGCTCCCTCTCTTCCACATTCACAATAACACGCTTTTCGTAGATAAAATAACATTAACTTGTAGTGTTACGTAAACTGCACACCATTGCAGTCTATCAACTTAGTTATGACTTACGTGTAAGGGCTATGCTATTTACGGCCTAAATTCCCGTTATTTTTTTGATTTCAGGTGGAGAGAATTATATTGTTCTATAATTGTATTAACTCTATTATCTAATTTGTAAATTTTTTCTGAGGACCACGATATACTATTCATATGGTTTCTCATAGGGATTTATTATAGTACAGGGGAACTGGGTTTTTTTGTTCCGATAATTCTGTTGTCGTTTTTTTTTTTTGACCGGGTTTCCGGGTTGTGTATCCCTTGACGATTGCGATTAACAAAGGGCTGTTTACTTACATATATGTCTATCCTACCCTTCGCTATGTACAGTTCTAAACATCTTTTAATTTTAAAACTGGCGACCTTGTTTAGGTATTGATGTATTTGCTATTTAAATATTATTCATCAGTCTTCTATCATCCTATTATGCTCCGATCCTTACTCTTACTTCTTCATCGTGAATCTTCCCGTGATCCTATCCCTAACTTCTTTGCTAAGATTATCACAATGAACAATACCAGATAATAGTCTCTGTTTTTACCATATAACTCTATGGAACTATGGCGAACTATATACCGCATTAAATAATCCAATTTCCGCTATCTACAATTTATACGAGTACCCGCTTTATCTGTGCACACTCTCTGTATACACATGTCTCGCATAGATAAAATAAAATAAGTGGTTTCCGCTATGCTAATAACTTGCTATATTCCTTCCCTCATCTATTCAATTGAGTTAGGACCTACTACCGGTATAGGAGACTCATGCATTAGTTACCTTTATTCCCTGAGTCGGTCCTTAGATAACTTCCCATAATTTCTTTTATTCTTTATTATCATTTGGTAGAAGTTAGAGATTACTTTCATAAATAATAAGAGTAAGTTTAAGTAAGCTTAAATTTTTACATATGCAGCTATAGATTCCTATTTCAAGCCCCCACTGCTGAACCGGTTTTCTCTCTCTCTATTGTTCCCAAAAACTCCAACTCGCCTTCACTTTCTCAAAAGCTGGAATTGGTTATCAATCATTCTTAGGCGGTTTTTTCCCGAAAGTTATTGAAACTTAGCCCAGGAACCCCCGTACCGCCCCCCAGCCCTTGTTATCCCCCTCCCTTGTTTTTCGGCCATTCGGTTACTAATCATACAACTTTGTTTATTCACATGAGTAATAACGGCTAATATAGCGACCCAACCATAAAATCGACCCTTGTGAAAGTCTCTAGTTTTTCTTTCACTGCATATCTCTCATATTATTCCTCGAGGTCGTACTTGAGTGTCAGCCATGTAGTTTGCCCCGAAAAGAATTGCAACCAGCGTGTGTTATGTGTGTGTGTTAGATCTCTTGTTAGTTAATGATGAGCCTAACTGTATGTAGTGACTCTTTTCATGGTTTACAAGACAGCAGAGTGTGAGTTGAAGCCGTGTGGTATAGACGGGAACGAGCTCGGGTGAACGCACGCAGAGAGACTACTGCTGGTATATGTACTCTCTCCAATGGATCACACTCCGAAGTGGGAACGGGATGAGCTATGCGAATTGGCGTGTGAACGGCTTTGGTAGGACGGGAATCCGGTGGAGAAACTGGGTAACCCGGGTGGACTTACGGTGTAAATCCGAGCTGTGATAAATAAGAAGAGGAGTGATCGCGACGACGAGGTAATATTTCGAGGAGTGAGTAACGGGTAAGGTTCTGCGAGGTGGATATCACACACGGGCAACCGGGTTGGAGAACGGGGAACGAGTGGAGACAGGGGAATGAGTGGAGACACGGTCGGAGATGCGTCAGCGGTGTGGTCGTGTGTTATCCGAACTGGTGTGTAGATCTTTGGTGTGTGGAGAGTCTGGTCGTGTGTATATTGATTAAATAGATTATTGTCAGTGTTGTGTTGTGAGGCTATGAATTCCGTATTCGATCTTTCTTTTACGTTCTCTTTTCTCCTGAAAGATTATATAATACCTATATACCATCGAATTAGACTCATATAATATGTTAGGTTAATACGCGTACATATTTTTGGCTTGGGAGGTTAGCGGGCGAATGCTACTGTAGGGTTCTTTGGTAGACGGGTAACATACGGGGTGGAGACGGCGGAAGCGAGTGTGAAAGACGGGGTATACGAGTGGAGAACGGTGAGAGATACGGGTGTATGACGGGGAACGTGGTGAGAACTGGGGAACGGGTGTGACAGACGGGTGGTACGAACGGGTGAGGACGGGATACCGGGTATGGATGACGGTGGAACGAAGTGGAATCGGGTGGAGACAAATCACGTGTAAGAAGGGAAATCGTGAGGTTGTATGACGTGGGTAACGAGTGTGACGACGGGGAAACGAAAGTGGGGAGATCCGGAGGTGAAACAAATCTCACCGGTGCTTGTCTCTGTAAGTACTAGCATATGATGTTTTGAGTATTCATTTGAGCACCCTAATGCGTTTGTACCGATGATCATGAATTTATTCACCCGTAAGTCGAGTATTGTTCTCAATATATATAGTTACAAACTACCATTTAAAAGTAAAACATCATGTTATCTTATGAAAACGTTTCTTATCCTCTTAATTTACATTCCAATTAAATTGGAATGAAGTATGGGAGTTTGTTCTGAAGGCACTCTCAGCACATGCAAAGCATTCTGCAGCGTGCGCGATTATCAAAACTTCAACATTATGATCTCAACTTTTAGAAATCAACACCTTCTTATCGCCCGAGAACTTGATTAGCTCTCCATTTTAGAATTTATGTTCCCTATATCGAGTCTGCTTCTTGAGGTCTCATTCTATCGCTAATATTTTGAATAATAAAAACAAATAGTATTTATATATATATGTGTGTAATTTTTTTTTTTTAGATTGACTCTGGACTTTGTGAAATGTCATTAGATTGGAGCAGATTAAAAAGTGCTGCCATTGGTCTAGTTCATAAGAGAATGAGCTCTTTTACTAAATACAAATGTCACGTTGTTGGAATTGTGAAGGAACACTCGGTAGCAATTTTATATATATAGTTTTTAAAAACAATCATTCTATCTATAAAAGTATTTACATTTTTATCACAAGGTTGCAGGGCATATGTTTGGACTCGAAAAGATGGTGACAACCAATACAGGCTTGTGTGAGCAACTAATTTCACTCTTGCTCTGAATCTTTGGTATCTCCATTATCTGACCTTTTAATTAACTGAAGTTATTCTTCGTATGAATGAAGAAGAAAAGATGTTAAACCAATGCCAAAGGGTCAATATTTGCATCAGCAGATAAAGTAATTTAATGTAGCTGGGATCCCATCTTCAAATTTTATTTAACCCCACCTTAAAAAATGGACACAATTCTTAATTTTCAGCCAATTTTGACCAGAAAAACGAAATTCTAGCTTTTCTGACCTCTAAAACGTCGTTTTCCGGTGTTTTATTTTTAAAACCTATGTTTCTGACATTTTTGGCATCTACTTTTTTCGAAATGACAAACTTGAAATATACATAGATGGGTCCATTACTACAAAGTCAAAGTAGTTTTTTGTGCTCAGCAATGTCGAAATTCAAAACCTACTTTTTGTTTTTGTTTTGAAAATGCGATAATTTTTTTCTGCTCATGCGATCAGAATGAAATTTCTATTTCTTCTTAGTCGGGAGATACAGATTTTTATTTAGACAATTTCGTTCTATATGCAGTAGTTTTGGTTGTCCTTGGAACAATTTTCGAAAGAAATTTTTAGAACTTTTTAAAAATTTTTCTTTTGAGTATACAAAAAATAATCTTAAGTAAAAAGATGCATCTCGCCCGACTATATAACCCTGCTAATTTTATATGATGAAAATTAATGAAAATATATCCAATATTTCACTTTCAAAAAAAAAGTATTTTTGAAAATGTGAAATGTCTCTTTTTCTCTACCATCAGTCTTATCAATCAGGCCGCTGTAGTCGGGCGAGATACATCTTTCTTTTTGAAAATTTGTTCAACTGAAATAATTTTTCCTAAATTCTCTTTTTTTGGTAAAAACATTGTGCCAGTAATCTGAAACCACACCTAGGTCAGAAGTATCTAAATCAAAAATAGCATCTCTTCGGGCTACATGTATTTCATTCTGATCTCACATGACAACGTGCAGCACGATTTTGAAAATCCTAAAAGGAAGGTTTGAATTTCGATAAACAAAATCGGCTAACGTGACTTTTGTTGGTGAGACCCATCATATTTCGGACACAGAATCGTTCGCTTAATAGTGACTCAAAATGTCAAATAGGTTTGAAAAAATATTCGAAAAAAAAATTACTGAACACAGAAAACACGAAAGACGTTGAGCAGAAAACGCTATAGTATACATTTTTCTTATCAGAACTTGATGAAGATAAATTTCAACTCTATTACAGGTAGGCTAAAGTAGGGTACTGCTGTTCATTGTACCCTTCACTCAGTCTATTATTTTTGTATTTCCAAGTACTTTCTTTTTACCCCATGGTTTTTCAGTAATTTAGAACTTATTCAAACAATCGAATATATATATATATATATAACATATATATATATATATATATATATATATATATATATATATATATATATATAAATATACATATACTATATATATATATATATATATATATATATATATATATATATATATATATATATATATATATATATATATATATATATATATATATATATATATATTTCTTATATATATATATATATATATATATTATACCTTTAATGAGGACTCGTCGCGGTCAGAAAAATCCACACTAAGTCACAGACGGACCATCTATGGCATCTCAGTGTGGGGTTCATCCTTGGCCTGGAGCCACATTGCCTCCAAAACCACTTGTTCCCTCCTGTATGTGCCTTTCTTCTCGCCTCCCAAACTCACATTTTCTCACCAGGCATTCCTTTACTGACTCAATCCACTTTTTCTTCAGTCTCCCAGCTTGTCCATTCCCAGCACATTCCAGTGCTAGCATCACTTAACCAACGAAGCCATATTAATGCCTCCCATGACAATTATCCCTCAGTGTACTTTCATTTATTCTTTCATTTTTCTCAACCATTTGTTTCACAACCTAATGTATTTCATTCCTCGTTTATCAATTCTTCACACCTAACACACTCTAAGATTGTCCATCTGAACACATTGTACTTTTGAATCTATACCTCTTTATTCTAGATCATTGTTTCACTATATACATTGCTTACAGGTAACAATATACCCTCATGTGTCTAGCTCACTCAAGACTCAGTCCCTTTATCCAATAATGATTTAATTGCTCCAACCACCTTCTTACCATTACCACAACTTTCCTACTACACTCACATCATCCGTTCCCTTTTCATCAGCATACATCCTAAGTATTTAAGCTGCACTTGTTCCAGCACATACCATCAACACGGCACCACACCCAGACTGTCTCCTCACCTACAACCATATCCTTACTCTTATCTACGTTTTACCCTTTCAAACCCCTCCTTTCCACACCCTGCCAAACCCCTCACTAATCCTCTTAAACCCTCTTCAGATTCACACCAAACCAAATCATCCACATGTAATAGGTAAGACATATAACTCTTCATTTCATGTTCTATCACCTTCCTACCACCCCACCTCTAATTCTTTGCTAACCCCATCCATATACAAATTGAAAAACCAAGGAAGTAACACATTCCTGCCTCCTCCCAATCGCACCAGCTCAGTAATTATTACACACTTCACTAACGTCATACATACATTTTGATTCCCCATTCAAAAGTCTACCAGCAACACCATTTATCACTAACATCTGTCGCAGAGCTTCCCTATTAACCCTATCATGTACGCCTGTTGCCATTCATAGAAACCTAAGTGTTTGTTGCTCTTCTCTTCATTTTTCTCAATCATTGTTTCAATGTAAAGATTTGATCACATCCTCTACCACTTCTATTTTGCTTGTTCTCCATAAATCAGTCCTTAAATCACTCGATGCACTCTTTCGACCAAATATAGCATAAATCTTCCATACAACACAAAAACAATTCCCCTATAATTTCTGCAGTTACCCTTATCTCCCTTACCCTTGTATAAAGTTTTCTTACTACTCTCCTCCAATCCCTCAGTTCATACCCTTCATAGCTTTTATTTTCTTCAAAATCAATCAATCCTCATCTCGCCTCCATTCCTGATCACTACTTAGTAATTTCAACTCTATACCTGCAATAATCACTCTCACTAACCTTCTTACTGTTATTACACTCCTCCTTACCCTCTTCTCTATTTCTATTCGCCTTACACCATCAAACCCACATTCACTATCACCTCTTCATTACTGCCATGTTATGCAGATTTTCAGTGTTTCCTCCACCTCCTCATCCATTTTACCCAGTTGAGGAACTTAGCTCCTATTCAATATTCTGACAGATTCTCCTTATTCTCATTCTTTAACCTTTCGCGCACAGAAGAGCTTCCAATTCCCTTTTAAGTCCCCATTCATCCATCCTCCTTCAAACTCTTTCAAACTTACCTGCTTTTTTTCCTCCTACATGCCGTTGAGTAAATACCCTTTTTCCTGTATAATTCAAACATCTTTCTTTTGGATACCTGTAATTAAACTTTTTGTTACATTATTACACTTCTTTTGCTGGCTATACATACATGCCTTATATATATATATATATATATATATATATACTATATATATATATATATATATATATATATATATATATATACATATATACCCTTCTCTCTATATATATACTATATCTATCAATAACGTGCCACTACCGTGGTGGAGTTCAGATATTTCCTATGGATATCTGCAAAATATCACTTTTACTCTGTTCAGTTTTGTATATTCCTCATTTTGATTTATTCGTCTTTTTGCTTTCATTTCTGGTATTAGTAAAAGTTGCCTCCATCTCTCTTACATTGTGGTACGTACTTCCACTCCTATTGTGTCCCCCATTCTTCTTCCCACCAGCTGTATGTTTATTCAGGTGTCTGTGTGTTTGGGTCCCGGATACATCCTTACCTCCTCCGTGGATGAGGTACAGGTTAAAATCTGTCCTTTTCTTCTATTTGGGCTGTCTGTGTGAGGGGACTCGAATCTTGAAGTTAACAGTCACCATTTTAGATTGTATAATCAGGCCCCCGCGTTTCCTGGCACCATGGGGTTCCTGGGAGAGAGAAGTCTCGTGAGGCCCATCGCCATTCCTAAGGGTGGGGTTCAAGTGGGTTGTGTTAGAGGTCCTAGAACTGGCCTTCTACCGCGGACAGACTTTTCAGTATGAATAGTTTTTCTCCAGCTCCTATTTGCTATATTCTCTTATGTGTCACTGCCTGTTCCATTATTACTGGTTTTTATTTGGTGAAATGTTTGGAGATTATCGATTTATTAATTTATGAATAAATATAAAATAAATAATAATGGCTTTGGGGGTCGTTAGAAAATGGCTCCGTTTTCTCACCATCATCTGACGAACCACCTTCTTTCACGTAGTATCCTGCTTTAACAGTGTTTCCCTCCCCCTTTCCAGGTGAGAATGTGTCGACCTCTTCACCACTAATGGTACCTCACGCCCATGCCTTAGAAGATCAGGCTTCTCCTCGACCGTGGGACCCGACTATTCTCACCTTATCTTCGACTTGTAGACTTGTTTGTTCGAACACTTCAAGTAGGTCTCCTCATGA
>JABUQX010030701.1:0-7500 GCA_015478945.1 Trachelipus rathkii
ACATCATCCAACCTCTCATTGAAACATTGTAATTCCGCTCTTTTAGGGACGAGCGAGGTTAGCTCCTGCTCCTATATCCTGTAACCGGTATGCATCCCCGTTCGTATAGCTTTTTACCTTATATTACCTCCTTCTAAATAGAGGCATTGCACTTCTCCATAATTTAGAGAAAATCCACCCAGTCCATAGTTTCTATTATAATTTTTGTTCAACGAATAACCTGTCGTTTATATCATATTAACGGAGCTTCTATCTAGCACTGATCTTTACTACTGTGAGAGTAAGTTTAATGATTGAATAAATATGAACTAACTACATCACTCTATATATAATCTACAGCCTATCCTTTATTTCTAGAAGTTTTTCTAACATTAATACTATGGGAGAGATTTCTACTCTGTTTAAAAAATATGTCCCATCATGTTATAGTGTAAAGTGTTGTTGTCTTTTCTATATGACTTTACTACATATAGTGTTCCCGTCTGTGAATGGATACGGTCTACCTTCGACAGTTCCTTTATTGCATTCGCACCGAGACCTAAATGTGAATCAACGATAGGTAAGTATATGAACATTAGGAATAAGATATCACTCTATCCTTTAGGAAAATGAAACAACTTAATAAGGGGCTTTAGTAATTCCTAAATATGATGGTCATTTAATATCTGTATACAACGTAAGCCATCCCTTGATCTTGTAAAACATCTCGATAGGATGATATATAATTGAGAGAATATATTGTAGTATTAAGACTGTTTATTTCCAGTAGGGGCAGGTCATTATTTCCACTATGCTCATTTAGAACAGTAGAATGTTCTATCTACATTCGTGTCATGCACACTATGTCGAAACTAATCTTGAACGTTAAGGATAAAACACTTCAGGTCTCTCAAAAGTTCTTCTGTTGATTCGTCTTCAAGTGATTTAACCTCTGTCTTCCCGGGGTTGCTTATTAATTTAAAATAAATTGACGTCATTATATAAATCTTACATATCTTACTTATCTAGAACTGGGTGTTAAATTAGCTTTGATTTAATGGATTGAACGGTCATAATTCTTAAGCTTCAGAAATGCTTCCAAATGGAAGGAATTTCAATATTTGTCAATCTTTATAAATGTTTATTAAATTTTAATTTTAATATGATTTACAATAAATCTTGTCAAGTTTTGATTATCCAATGACGTGTCTGAGGGAGATTTTCAATATTTGGCATCTAATATCATTTTCGCAAATAGTCCTATCTCAATAAGATTCTGTTAGTTGAATAGGGTCATTAATTCGTTTGTAAAAATTGAGATTTATTATCAGGATGTTAGGTCCAAAATGCGAAGTATGGAGAGTTATATAGAATGATATACACTCTCCAGGATTACGCTATGCACTAATATTAATGTTTCGGTGATTCAATGCTTTTATATATGAATTTAAAATTGTTAGGAATAATCCACCCATTTCCCCAGATACTGTTTATTTTTACTATCTACTTTAACCTAAATTTTCTATTCTTATACATATTTACTCCCAGTCGAATCGTATTTTCTGATATTCTTGTTATTAAAATTAGCCTCCTTTTATGATTCTCCATCTAAATCTTTGAGATAATATAATTCAAATTCATTAGGAAATTCTTTTATACTATCTATCTTAAAAACTTCTCTAGACCACCCCGCTTCATATCTTTCTCTAAACCTGTCATCACTTAGACACCTTACATAATCATTCACGTTTATACAGGAATTATCATTTTATTTTTACATCTTCTTGGGTTTGTGTTGGATCACCGATTATCTTTAACATTTCTAAAGGGATTGTCTTTATAGTTCTATTCAATAGAGTCTTTGTAAGAATAAGTCTAGTCAATCGTTAATGTCAATTTATATTTAAAAGTGTTCATCCTAGTAAAGTTATCTTATGCATTATCTGTCTCTTTAATCGTACGTTGTAACTCTTCTACAAAGCAGCTATTATTTACCGAAAATATGTTAAAATATTAACTATATCGTATTCAGTAATATCCTTCTGAAACTCTCGTACCTAAATCGCTACCCCTTCCCGTGCAGAGTATTTTGGATATCTTCTATCATCCATTAAATTTCTCTCACTCGCACCCAATGATCTGATTTTGTATCTTTTAAAGCTTTTAACCCATAAATATCTAGAGTATACGTCAATAGTAAACAGTATATATTTGAAACCTTCATTATTACGAGAACTGTATTTAATCATATTCCGTTAAATCTTTAATTGATAACATTAATCGCTAATGATGGGCTATGGTTGTCGGGTAGGGAATTTTTAGAGGACAGGTTTTATGTAAATAAAAGAATTCTTTCACCCCGTAAATATTTTGTCAACTCTTTTTTCTCAGTGTTAGGAAACTTTGCAGCGAATCTATGTGCAATCCCCAAAACTATTTTGGTTCTCTCAAGTTGAAGGTACATATTCTTATCAACACTTCGTCCTTCGCGTCCAGTGTACTGAAACTGACACAAGTTTAATAACATATATTAACAATAAATATTAAATTTAAAAAAAATATATTATATATATATATATATAATATATATATATATTTAGTATATATATATATATATATATCATTTATATTATATATATATATTATAATTAATTATATATATATATATGATAATATATATATATAGTATAAATATAATATTATTAATATCATATATATATATATATATATTAATATATATAGTATTATTTATGATATATATTATATAATAATATATCATATAATATATAAGGAAATAAAAAAAAAAGGGAAGTAAACTTGAAGGTATTAGAAGATTTATTGATAATTACAAAGGGAATTAAAATCATCATGTTGATTTATTTAGGGAGGAAAGACTTTATTTTAATCTGGCACTCATTGAAATAACAGAATAATTCTAATATACGATATAAATATATATATTTCTAATATAAATTATGTTTTGTTTTTCTTTTGAAATAAAAATTATAAGAAACTGAATTTCAAAATATATCGTTCTAATATACAATATGATTATAGTAATACGAATTAATTCCATTGAGACTTTACTCGTATTGGTTTTTCTTATTCTTTCTCTGGTAACACGCTTAAATTTATTGCGTAAGAGGTACCTGATGAACTTGTATCTGGTCTAGGCATCTTGGGTATATCGCAACTCTGCTAATCTTGTTTGTATTTAAGATTAAAGTTCGGTGGAAATGTTAATATTCCGCTGAAGTTTCTTTGTTTGAGTGGTTAAGGCCATCCTGTATGAACAGAAACTTTTTTCCAATCACCGAGAGCTGCTATCAAGTCCAACAATTTATCCTTTGACAATTGTCATTATCGATAATTTGTCCTACTTCATTCAGATACTTGATCTTTAAAATATTATATAAAGCTAGTCCAGCTTTGCGACATCTATGTGGTAAGCTCTCCTCAGATATTTTTAAAAGGATTCCCGTTATCTACACAGCAGAGTCATTAACCTGCCGTCGTTTAGTACTGAACCTCGTTCCGTACCGATTCGCGCCATCACTTAATCGAGCCATATAGATGTAAGTTTTATTCACAGACCTTTTATTCTGTTATGGCTTCTTCGGAATATAAGGCACGTTTCATGAAATAATTGTCTGAATTTAAATAATACAAACATTCTTTTTTACTAATTGTTATCTGTTCAAGCTTGGGATCATGTATAACTTTTGAAGTATACCCGGATTGCCACGACCATAATGGATCCTGACAATCAATTTGCGCATATGAGGAACTACTGCGTGATGCTAATTGATCTAACTGAAAACTTGACTGCGAGAAGGTAAACACTATTGATAAGGGTTGTTTTAGGTTAGTCATGTCTAGGCTGTATCTCACGAGGTGATGGTATGTTGTCATGTGACTCAAGCAATGTGTAGTAATTAAATTGATACCTTCAATTTTCTCACTATACTCTTATAGTTGGTAAGTAGCACGCACCTTCATTGATCCTCCGATACATCCCTTAGTTAATTAGAAGGCTAACTATAACAGCAAAAAAAGTAACCACGGTAGGGAACACTTAAATAAAACTCTTAAATCTTACTTTTTCAGATTTCTTCTTAATAAATTTAGAGAACGAGTTTCTCTTAATGATGACTTCTGTGCCGGCGAAGCTTTACCTTCTAGACGTTTGTTTTAGAGTGAACATATCCTTTTAATAGATTAAGCAGACTTGATACTACACGTGGAACATACATTATCACTACATCAATCATTGCAGATTAGTTTTACGTTTTTTCAGCCTGTTTTAACAGTTTCTTAAAATTTTTATAAAAGTTAAATTACTTACAACTAGAGGTATCATTATTCAGCGTATAATAGCAGTTTTCAATTTCGATATTGGCCAAATGTTAGTCACGGGAAGCATACTCTATACGTGTTTTTAGATGAAGTTAAACATTAAATAACGCATGCGGAACAGATGTAACTTCTTTATAATACCTTAAGAAGTCATGTTCACGTTGAGTGGATCAACATTATGAGAAGACTCCATACATTTGAATCTGATTCATGGTCTTCTTCTCTGACCGAAGAGTAGTAGATATTGGGTGTTTAAAGATATATATATATTATATAGGGCTCTATAAAAAATGTTCTGGTGTGAAAAATAACAGATACTGTTTAAATGATGGGCAAAATATCAGTAAAAAGTTCAGCTATTTCTTCTATTTAACTTATGCATTTTAATCATCCTAATACAATGATTTATGAACTCATTCACATTACCACGATTCTATAAATAAATATTCATGAAACTGAATTACATCTTTATATCTGCAAATTTTTCCTAATACACACACTCGCTAACACACATATTTATTTTTTACTGGTTCTTTGTTCAAATTTCCATCTCTCTAATATGTTTTAGAAACGAACGGTTTTCCCGACCAATCCCTGTGGGGCCCTGAATACACGCAAGTAGCAGACTAACGGAACATCAATTTACAACCTCGTCATTACTGCTTCAAATGTTCTCGATTTTAATGTCAAAAATGTATATATATAAATATATTTAAATAATTTAACATAGTCCACAAGAACTTTTTTGTCTTGCTTTTTTTGTGAAGTAGGATTATGATTGTGCAGTTCCACTCATTCTTTATTAGGCGCTGCTTTAAGCATGTTGCAAGGAGGGCGGTTAGTTTTCAAGGAATGAGGTCTCTGCTTCTCTGAGATCAATTGTGGTTCATTCCATGTTTGTAATTTTGCTTTTCTACATAGTATTGATAACATTTTTGACCTCTCTCGAGGTGACAGGAGGAAAATCTGCAATCTGGTGGCTGATTGCTTCATCTAAATACTGGTTGTTACTACGTCACTTTGAAGAGCATAGTTCTTAATAAAATTCATTTTCTCAATCAACAACTCTGTCTTTATTTGTGTTAGTTTCGCTGTTGGCTTCGATAATTAATGTATTACTTTGGAAACGACCCTTTGGAACTTTTCTTAGGACCTTTTTGAAACATTTACAATCTCACACGACTCGCTTAATCATCTATGTAGTGTTTCTGCTGTTGGATATTTGTTTCTTGCTAACCGTCTTGTTCTATTCCATAAATTCGACATTTCTTCCGGTTCTGTTCATCGTAGCTTTCTGCTCTTTCCATAAGGTCTGTGATTTCCTCTGAAAATTGTTGCTTCTTTCTGGGGATTTCATTTCTGTGTTCCTTTTACGCGTCAATCAGTGTCTCAAGGATGCTGTTTAATTTGCTCAGATTGGTTACCGCGCTGTCTTTTGATGTTTTAAATCATTCAAGCAATTTTTTAAGTGAATTTGAAAGAAATTTACAAGATTTTTTAAATAATAAGTAGTTTTGTTTTGCAAGGAAATATATATTTTTTTTTTTATTGAAGTTGACTTGGATTTTACAACACACCATGGGATGGTCGCTTCCAATGTTAATTCTATTGAGGACCTGAATGGATTTTGCTATCATTATTTTAACCAGAATATAATTAATCTCTTTGAGTGCTTCGTGATTTGGGCTTCTTACCTACATTATATATATATGAGCCTTTCTGGATGGGGCTATAGATGTTTGTTTTTTTTTCACCCTGTTGAAACTTTCCCATGCATTGCTCTCAATTTTCTTCACATACTTTGACATTAAAATCTCCAATGAGGATTCAGCAATGAGATCCTTTGCCATTTATTTCTTTGTTGTCGTAGAAATTGTTTAGTCCTCCATATATATGCTCTTATATATATATATATATATATATTTATATATACCTATATATATATATATATATATATATATATATATATATATATATACTATATATATATATATATATATATATATATATATATATATATATATTTTTTTATATATATATTTATATAATATATATATATATATATATATATATATATATATATATATATATATATATATATATATATATAAAGAAGTAGATATATATATATATATAAAAATATATAATATATACATATATATATATATATACTATACTATATATATATATATATATATATATATATATATATATGTATATAATATATATATATATATATATATATGTATATATATGTAACTAATATATATATATATATATATATATATATATAGTATAACTATTTGTATTTGTGACAATAAAGATAACTCCACTATGTTTTTCTGCATCTCTTCTTTTGTAACCTATTACGTCCTAGAGTATCTTTTGAATTTTAAGGGGAGACTTCATAACTAGACTACTTTTTGATAAGCAAAATCAAAATTTTCACTTTTTTTATTATCTAAATTAGTAGAAAAACTCCTCCTGAACATCATAATTATAATTATTTTTTAAAAATTCTTAATAGTTTTTTAAATTTTGAAATTTATTTAGAGGTATCGAACTAAAAAATTTCAATTCAAGCAAAATTTCAATTCCAGGTTTAAGATCAAAAATGTTTATTTATAATTACATAGAAAATCTAATTTTTTTTTTTTTTTTTTTTTCATATTCTCAGCCTCTAGCTCATTTTCGGGTTTTACTCAGTCAAATAAATGGAGCCGGGGGCCCGGAGGCGGGAGCCGAACCGGGGCCGGAGCCGGGCCGGAGCCGGGCCGGAACCTAGAGTATATTTTTCATGAAATAATTTTTTTTAGATGAAAAAATTATTGGATAGAAGAAATGCTGAACAATTTTCAAATAGTACAGAATCGCGTAGTCGGATCCAGATCGAGATCCGGATCCGGATCGAAGTCAGAGCCAGGTCGATGTCGGAGCCAGGCCGAATATGTTCCACTGAAGAATATTTTTTTAGAAGATCTGCTGAACAATTTTCAAATGGTGCAGAAACCTTATTCGGATCTGGAGCTGAAGCCGAAGTTGGAGCCGGAGCCGAGGCCGGAGCCAAAGCCGGGCCGGGCTGCGGAGCCGGAGCGGAAGCCAGATCCTGGAGTATGATTTTTTTCTAAAAATATATTTTTAGGTGAAAATTTTAATGCCAGAGAG
>JABUQX010030701.1:22500-35844 GCA_015478945.1 Trachelipus rathkii
CTTATCTATCACATTTTGAAAACGATCTTTAAAAAAAAAAAAAAAAAAAAAAAATTACTTCTTCCACTTAAAGAATTAATATTCGCACTGGCTGCAATAACAAGAACTTGGTCATAATTTATCATAGTTCTTTTTTAGTGCCACTCTGAGAAATTTTCAAATTTCAATGGTGTGTTCTTGGTATATATATATTGTCTATATATATATATATATATATATATATATATATATATATATATATATATATATATATATAGTATAATATATAAATATATATATATATATATAGTATTTATATATATATATATATATATATATATATATATATATATATATATAGTAATTATCAGTATATATACCGGTATATATAGTATATATATATTATATATATATATATTTATATATATATATATTATATATATATATATTATATATAATATATATATAATATAATATATATATATATATTATATATATATATATATTATAGTATATATATATATATATTACTTGTTACAAACTAAATTCTTTCTCTTTATCTACCTTATTTGACATTCTCACTTGCCTCTGAATTTATTCATTACAACATTTCAGATTTTTGTTAGACAGTGTTTTAGCTTTGGTAAAATTTATTTTGAAGCATAGGCTATTCATTCTTAAAGATTTCTCAAAATAAAATACTTTTTTTTCACCCTAGGTGTACTATATATTGTTTGCATCAATAGCTCCATCCACACACCCATCTTCGATTTTATTAAAATTTAAATTAGAGGCAACGTAGCTTTAATATTTACATGGTAACCAAACAATTTCACACACACAAAAATATACGGTATTTTTTTCTTAATATATCATTAAATAAAAAACTAATTTGATGTTAATTTGGAAAACATGCAGGAAGACTATAATGCTTATAAAATTTGTATATTAGTACACTAAATAAATGCTCTTTATGCAATACTCTTAAGATATTTCAATATATTTTCCAAATCTCTCTCTCTCTCTCCTCTCTCTCTCTCTCTCTCTACTCTCTCCTTATCTCTCTAATCTTTATCTCTTCTCTCTCTCTCTCTCTCTCTCTCTCTCTCTCTCTCTCTCTCTCTCTCTCTCTCTCTCTCTCTCTCTCTCTCTCTCTCTCTCTCTCTCTCTCTCTTCTCTTCTGCTCTTCTCTCTCTTCTGCTCTCTCCTCTCTCTCTTTCTCTCTCTCTCGTATCTCTCTCTCTCTCTCCTTCTCTCTCTCTCTCTTCTCATCCGTCTCTCTCTTCTCCCTCAGTTCTCTCTTCTCTCTCTCTTCTCTCCTCTCTCTCTCTCTCTCTGCTCTCTCTCTTCTCTCTCTCTCTCTTCTCTTCTCTCTCTCTTCTTTCTCTCTCTCTCTCCCCTTCTCTCCTCTTCTCGTCTCTCTGCTCTCTCTCTCTCTCTCCCTCTCTCTTCTCTCCTCTCTCTCATCATCTCTCTCTTCTCTCTCTCTTCTCTCTCTCTCCTCATCTCTCTTGTCTCGTCTCTCTCTCTGCTCCTTTCCTATCACCCGTTTTTATCCGTCCTCCTTCCTCTTCCCCTCTCTCTCTCTCTCTCTCTCTATCTCTCTCTCTCTTGGTTTCTTCTCTTTTACAGTAAAATCACATATCTAGAAATTTATTACAAAATCTTAACATTATCTGCTGCGCTCTTTGATATTGGTATAATCTTTGCACAAAACACAAAATGAAAAAAAGAAAAATTTATTACAAAATCTTAACATTATCTGCTGCGCTCTTTGATATTGGTATAATCTTTGCACACAGACAAAAAAATGAAAAAAGAAAACATTATTTCTTACTACATATCAAACTCAAACTATAACATTAAAAATCTTTCAAATAGTACTTCTTGATACACACCAAATTATAGGAACAAAAAATTCACAGAAATTATAACATAGCTGTATTAAATGAATGTTAACCAATCATTCGCATTGTAAAGATGAAATTGCCATAACTTAAGAAATACAGGAGCATACTGCTATTTAAAGAACAAAAACTTCCCAACATATTCCTTGAAAATGATTATATTTCATATATTTTGAAATAGAAAACTTTTAAAACCTTACATTATAGCTCAAATGGCTAATAGAAATCAATTTAAAAACTTTTATAGTAAAGGTTAAAAGTACCTTGAGGACAAACAGCCAGATTATTGTCATTACAGTATTTTAATATATCAGATACTTCTTTAGTTGATTTGGGTTTTAAGAGTACAGCGGAGAATCCTCGGACCATTCCTAACCAATCTGTGTTATTGCCAAGCAGTTCATCTTCTCCTGTAACTACTCTGTGTTCTTCTAAGATGGATTTGAAAAAGTTTATGGCTTCTTCACTTACTTTATTGAAAGAACCCCTAGTAACAGAATACCTGCAAAATCAGAAAATAATTTAATGCTTTGTTAAAATTTTTCCTCTAATATATTTATTTATCCTTGAAATATTGTTTGGGTACTTTTTCTTATATCATGCTGTGTATTTTTGAATTAGTTCCAATGTATTGTAATGTTCATATTTTTACATATACCGGTATTAACGAAAACACACACACACACACACTCACAAACTACTAGACATAGAGCCATAATTATTTAAAATAATGTTTCTAGCAAATTACAATACAAATGTTCTTTAAAAAAGGCAATTGAAGTAGAGAAATAATACAATCAAAAGTAGTAGAACTATTGCAAAAAGAAGAACCACATATTTAAACATAAGTGAAAATAAATTCTATCAGTATTCCATAGAATACTTTCTGCACAAAGTTGTATGATAAAACTGTAAACATTGCAGAGATAATTAAATACTGCATTAGTAGATATCTCTGATCATAAAAAGAAAGCGTTTGGGGAAAAAGAGAATAAAATAATTAATTTTTTATTTAAAAAAAAAAAAAAATCTTATCTTCTTTCAACATGAAAAGAAAATTCTATTACCATCTTTTCTGCTGATAACTTTTTAAGTAATGTAACACAGTAAAATTAAATGTGAAATATAACTAAATGAATCCAGTATTAAGGTTTTCAACTAAATTAACACTGCAAATTCCACCACTTGTAATCTTGGCTATAGCCAGCTAGAAAAAACAAATAGTAGTAGTATTCCTCAATGCTTTATTTTGCGACAACAAAATTTTATGACTTTGTTAAAGTTATGAATGAAAGAACTGTAAGTAAAGTATCTAAATTTACAAATGATATCAGAAGTGGTTATAAATATGAAAGAGCCCTTCAACATCTAGTGTGATGAGATAAATTGGTAGATTCCACAAGTAGATCTAAAAGGATCATAGGAATTAAAATTTTTCATATTGTGTGAATAACTAATAAAAGTTAGTAACATGCAAACAGGAGTTTTGAAATAATAAATCAAGATGTAAAGAACAGGAGTAAGGGATCTAGGATACAATCTGTGCTATATGAAAATTTTGCTAACAAACATTTTGAATATTGTGCACAGGTATGAGATTCTCTCTACAGATATGATACAGAAATGGTGATAGCAAAATGTGTGGGATACATTTCCTTACTTAAGTGGACAGATTTTGAGAGTGTTGGAAATAAAAGCTGTTTTCTCAGTCGAGATATGAATGTACAAGATATTTCCTTGTGTTGATAAAGTAAATGCAAACATGTTTCTATGGCGAATGAGAGCAGTAAAAAAAACTCAACACACGTTCATTGAAAATAAAAGATGCTGGTTTGAAGCAATTTACCTTTTAACATTGCCAGTTACTGGAATAAAAATCATGATTAAGCAGTTACAGCGAGTCATTTTTAAAAAGAGAAAATATTTTGGTATATAGCTATATGGATTTACAATTTAAAGCATCTTAGAAACAGAATTCAGATACTAATCAGTAATGATGGTCAATGATCTAGCAGATTGGTTAATTGGCCATGGTTTGAAGATTATGAAAGCAGCATTTTATTGACCTTGGGATACACAAACCATTGATAGCTCTTGGTATCTTTGACTATTATTGTTAAGAACAATTAATGACCTATCACTTAGTTTTTTTATATTTAAAAAGAATATGAATGGTGTGAATATTAGTTTCAACTTCCATGGTTATTTCAGACCTTAAAAATACTTAATATATGCATGACTGTGATAATGATTAAAAGAATTGAGAATTTTAAATAAACATTACATAATTTTATTTTAGTTTATATTTACATTCAACTGCATGCACTATTATAAAAAAATTTAAGTTAGTGTCACCCAAATCCCACAAATATAATGAGAGTTTATTGTGATCCTAAATGATATAGAGTTGGAGTAATGAGAGTTTATTGTGACAGAAGCACTTTTGATATTGTTGATATTCTTTTTCAGTTATTTGCAGAGATTGATTATAGCTTCATGCGCGACAACATTTTTCCGTAAGAGTGGCGTGTGGAAGGGCCAAATCTCTTATAATCATAATTATAAATTGGTGATGTAAAGACTATGATATATTAGAAAACTTGACCTGATAATTTGTTTTCATATAACTTCTTAAGAAATGACTTACATTTCATTATACTAACATTATGAAGAGCATTTTAGAAAACTTTTGTTTTTAATAAATTCGCAACTTTCACAAAGTTTAAATATTACCATCAATTTGATATGGCACTGATAATGAAAATACTCTATGGATAGAGGCAGCTCAATAGAACTGTGAAAATGTTTGTGATACTAATGCTGAAGTTAAAATTGACTGATGAGCTGCTTTAGAAACTAAATGTAAGAAATACATAATGGCTTTACCATAAACAGTAAAACTGAAAAGAAACAATAAAATAAAAACATGCAACCTGAAAAAAAAATAATATAAAATTTTATCTCTTTATTAAAGGAACTAAAAGGCCATTGTTTACAAGAGCATTATTTTAAGTGAAGATTTATTTATAATATGATTTTATACTCTTTGTACTTACTTTTACATAACACAAGTTAATGATCTGACTTTTGATCTGTCTCACTTCTCTCTCTCTCTTCTTCTTTTCTATCTGTTAGCTTTTCTCCACTTATATTCAGGCTCCACCCTACTCTCTATCTCTGCATTTATGTTTGTAAATATTTGTTCAGCTTTTCTCTCTACTCTAAGCATTCTTATAGTATTTTGTATATTTCGCTATGAGTCATTAACTCTCTCTTCTTTCATTCACTCTTTTTACGATAACAAATCTCTTTTGCCAATCCCTCTTCTCTCTACAAAGAACTTTTCTGCAACTGCAAAAACGAGAAACATCTCTCTCCTCATATAGCTACGATCCCAGCTTGATTCGATTGTCTACTCCATCATTTCCCGTTCCTTTCTTCATATGCCTATCCCCATATCCCTCTCTCTCTCTATGAATCTTCAAAATTCCTACCAATTTTCTCTCTTTCTAAATGTTAATACGTGCTTCTTGTCATTTCATTTACAAGAATATTCTCTCTTCCTTCCGGACAACTTGAAAGTAGATGCAAACTTAGTATACATTTCATTTGCTTAAATAATGTCTCTCTCACACTCTAACTCTCTCTCTCTCTCTCGTTACTCTCTCTCTCTCCTCTCTCTGTTACCTTTCTGAAAAAATACTTCTCTGCTCTATGCTAAGATTTGGCTCCTCTCTCTCTCTCATGCCTCTCTCTTTCTCTTCTCTTTCTTTCTGTTTCTTTCTCTCTATGTCTACCCTCTCCTTCTCTTGTGTTCATAGCGTCTTTCCTTCGGTGATCCTTCCTCTAATGATACAAATAGCAAATCTTCTTCTCTCTCTCTCTCTTCATCCCTAATCTGTGTCCATCTACCTGATGATGATCCATATTTTATAAACGAAATGGTGGCTCATATTTACTATCTTTCATTTTCTCCTCTCTACATACATCTCTCTCCTCTCTCTCTCTCTTCCCTCTCTCTTCTTTTTCATTTTGTACAGAATATTTATCCACTGACAATTTTAGTCCTCTCTCTCTCTCTCTTCTCTCTCTCTCTTTTTATTAACCTTTTCTCTCGATACTCATTTCTCTTCTCTCCTTCTATAACTCTTCATTACTACTCCGAGTTCTCTCATTACTGCTACTAAGCTTATTACTCTTCTCTCTCTCTCTCTCTCCATCTTCTCTAGAACTTCTTCTACCTCTCTCTCTCTTCTCTCTATTACTGCTTCTCTCACTCTTCTCTCTCCCTCTACTCTCTTCTCTTTATTCCTACTGACCCTCAGTTTTTTTTAACCCCACACCATCCTCCATACATCTTATCCTTACGAGGTCAAGACCAATCTCGATTGATATCTGTTGCAAGCATTCCCAAATTCGAAATATTTCCCAATTACTGAATCCTTAGATATGCCCTTTATCACCTTTTTCATTACATATCTTTACATCTTTCGCTTCTTCTCTCCTTCTTCTCAGTCCTCTCATTCTTCTTTACCATCTCATATATACACTCTCTCCCTCTACTCCTCTCTCTCTCTCTCTCTTTTCTCTCTCTCTCTTGCATACATAACATCTTTCTCTCTCTCTTTCTCATCATCTCTCTGAAATCATATAGAATTATTTAAGAATAACTATTAATAAGTATATACTAATATGTCAAATGGGCCTATTTAGAATAGCTATATATATTATATATTATATATATTATCATATTATATATATGTCGAATTTAAATAAAATAATCATAAGGGATATGTTATAATGTTAAATATTAATTCAAGGGTCATAAATACGTAAGAAAATTGTATACCCCTAACAGTATAATGCTATTTAGGGCAGTGTTGCTATCACACCAATAGCTGTAACAAGACCCAAGGACCTACCGGGACTTTGTCATTATCCTTACCAATACCGAATACTCCTCCTGGTCTAATGATTTCGGCGTCCAGACACAAATTACATCAGAAGATATTCGGGTTCCGAATAATCACTTCGACCTATTCAGGCTTAGTTCCATATTTTCCATGCTCCACCGAATAATTTTATTTTTCAAAAGTATTTGTACGGTACAAATCTCCATTTTGGGTAAACAATAAAAGATAAACATTTGTTTGGCGTCTCACAACAGAGAACTCCAAGGTTGACAATTTTTCAGGTTGGATGGGAGTTGCGGTGCATAAAAACTGCCTCACGTGTTGGTTTTAGTGAGGTGAGTATTTGACGGAAAGGGTGCCTGATGTCTCAGGCCCTATATATTCTCGGGGGCAATATTAAGAACCCCAACACGCCTCCGAAGATTAACATATCGTCGTTTTTCGTGCAGTCGATGGGATGCTCCTCTTCTCCTTTCGCATACATTCCTTTTCTAGTGTAAATGACACAGACACTACTTGCAATCGTAACCACGATCCGAGACGAAAAAGAGCAACTAAGATGCTGAACACTTAAGGCTCGATAACTCGGGCAGTTACCGTTCGGCGAACAAAAAAATTTGTTATCTACGAGTCAGCAGCAAGTTTGTGACTTGTCTGTGTCGTTTTGTGATGTTTGGCTATAAACTTTCTTTGCCAGTATGTTCTTATATTGTATGCGCCTGACCATGCTGACCTGTGATGATGATACCTATCATCTTCTGCAAATACAGTCAGTATGTGTTCCGCTTCATATTTGTTCTATCTAAATAGTGTAGTGAAAATCTGAACGATTCTTTTGTTTTTTTCAATTTTGCTAATTTTTATGTATAGAGAGTTTTTTTGAATTTGTGCGAAGTTGTCCTGCAGCTGTTGGCTTTCTGAGGTTGCATTGAAAATATGACTACTGACCAGGCTATTTGTTTTTAATGTCATGTCTCTTCTGGGTAGTAAAGATCGGACGCATACCAAATTCTCACCAGATTTGGGTAAACATCCAAAAGAAAAAAAAAACTAGGAAACTGAAATGACTAGTTCTAAGTGTTCTAGGACCCAGCCCCAAAGTAAAATGTAAATAATATACAGTGATTTGCGTCAAAAAACATTACAAATGAAAGACTAAAACAAAAGTAATTGTTCTGAAAAAATCTGTTAAGCCCGCTTGTCCATCTATTCTGGCAAATCCCTTAGTGGATAGACTTGTGTATTGCAGTAGAAGTGGGTTGTCAGGTTTAATAAACCCTAACCTGGACTCTTTCGCATATGGGAAGCTTCCAGCATACTCGATTGCGGTGAGTGGGACGAATTTTTATTTGGACTCTTCCAAAAAGCAGGGTTTTTAGAGATAGTATTGTTGTTTTTACAAGCAAAGAAGGCAACAGGTGATGCTTCGGGTTATCTCTAGCTATAGTCTAAAATTAATTTTTCCCGGTTAACGGGGGATGAGAGAGGAGTATGCATAAAATCAAGACAGTTTGGAGAGGCGTACCAGATATTCAGGTATCGCCATGGATGAAGGACATAGACAGTTTCAAATCAGAGACATGAACTCACAAAAATGGGGTAAGACATTTTTGCTCTTATCGGTATGCAGTATAAGCAGGTTTTCCACCAAAAATCAATTCACTCGCAAACCCCCCAAAAGAAATATTATTTTTGCTAAGTTATTGGGACAGTCTCCTAAGTATTACCCCATTGGGGACTGTGTTTTAAAAGATCAAACTTACCAAAAGAAAAGCAATGAGCCACTCGAAGCGGAAACCATATGACGCAACGAAAAGAAGTGATTCACCGGCAACATCTGGTGACAGTGAACCACTTGCTACCAAGAGAAGAAAAACTTATACTTACTCCTCACCAAAGCTTTACTTACATAAATTTGTTGATTGTATAATAACATATATTTAGTGATAGGGCCTTTTTGCGAACCACGTGGTGAATGCTTCCGCTATTATTTGCTCAACGTGTCTTGTCATGAGTGACGCCCAAGATGAATTAAAAATGTTCATGGAGTGATAATATTGTTAGTAGCCCACAATATACGGACACTCCTCCGTGAATGTCTTACTGGCTCTTTTTGGGCATACAACAAAATGACAATTGGTATTTACGAAACGCGCTAAGTAGCGAAATGCGCTTGGCTTTTTTTACTACGCACCCTGCATCCGCAATCTCTCCCGAGGGAATATATATCTGATGAAATTATAAGGGACCAACGGGGAAAACTCCCAGAGATACCGTGACTAACATGTGCCTGTCCCCATAACAGAAACTGCTAGACATGTTTTCATTCTTCATTTAAGTAGATATGATAGTAATATATATTGCGGTTAATATAACTACTTTACTATTCTCACCTTAAGAAAATTTCCGGATAACCTAAGCGCGATGTTAGTAGTATATATATATATATGAGCTAAAGGTAATTAGTTGAACGTTAATCCATCAGTAATCTTAAAAGTTTTATTAAGCATAAGGACGTTACTCGGGCATTAGATTTCGCTAGTTATATCAGATATGTTAATTTTGGATTATATAATCCAGATCTATGTTGGAGCTTTTTGAATGAGGGAATTTAATTCCAGACTGCTATGGCCATCGTAGATCGTTCTACGAGTAAGAAAGTTAGCTACCTCGTAAGGTATGATTTACTAATTTATACTTAAACGCCATTTCACCTACCATTCTATTACATTCATTATATGTTTTTGTCTTCCCATATTACTTCGTTTAAAGACTAATAATGTATATTTTATGTTATAATTAGCAAATTATATCTATACAAATAATAATGCGTTTAATGCATTTCAAATTCCAGAATCTCCCTTTACATTATATATAGTTTTGAATTATATTATATATTATTATATAATATATTATGTCTAATATCGGGCGGTGGTGTGAACTTTTAGGTAAACTCACTTTTATGGTATAAACTTTCTACTCCCCCACTCCCTTACCTAGAGGAAGTGTTGGAAATTTTTTTTTAGTTAAATCATAACAAACTTAGGTTCGAACATGAAAGCACACAAACACATATAAATATGTGTATGTGCAGTCATAGATTTTGAGAGATTTAATGAACTGATAACGCCGATGTCAGCCCGAACTGTGTGAAGTGAGTGATAGAATAGTCGGGTACCACCATTGAGGAGGACTCGGGACCTTCTGTTTAAATTCGTCTTTACGCTATTAATTAATATCAATTTTAATATTTAATTATTTACTTAATTATATATTTATTAATATTCATATATAAAATTCGTAATTAGTAATAAAAATGTCTAGAATGATAAAAATAAAATAACTGAATATATAAATTAAGGATGGTCTCGATTTTTCACCACTCTCTCCGCCCAAATAAAATTATTTGACACTTTGTTGAACCGTTTTATTTATTATTAAAATTTTCATTTTTTAAAAAAAATTTTCACTATTTAAATATATAAGTATAATCTATATTTATATTATACATTTTTAAATTAATTTTACGTAATAAATATATTTACATTATAAATAATACTCTTAAAACAAATAAAAAAAAAATGGTGGTCCGAGCCACCCCTCCATCAATTTTTATACGGTCGAGCGGTGAATTTCAGGTACCAAGTTAGGCCTCACATTTTTTGAACCACTAATTACTAGCTTTGAAGATATTACAATTATTTAACTTTTGCTACAGTTTCTAAAGACTCATATTAACATACTCGTGATGTATCCATAACTTGATAAAATAATTAAAAGCGATCCATCCAAATTTTCATTTTTAACGAATGTATATAAAAAACATACTATTTTCAAAAGTGAGTTCTATATAGTAAGGAATGAATATTTTTAAAAATCTTGGTTTAATTTCTAACATTTTTAAAAATATAAAAACTTTCTAATTAAATGATGATCTAAATAAAACTTGAGTACTACCGCGTGGCTATATAAATGAGCGAAAACAAAAATAAAATTTTCATTTATGTATTTTTATTTTAACTTTAGATAGTTCGGGACCTAACCGCAATCACGCCCTCAGCTATAAAAAGAGCGGCCTGGTTATACCTCTCAGGCTCTTGCACTGACACTATTTCATTTTTCTTATGTAAATTTGTTACTGATTTATTTTAACTCAAACATAATATGAGCCTCACTCGTCCGAAATTAAAAAATAAAATATAAATATAAATAAAATATTATTGGAAATATAATAAATAAAATAAGTTAGTACTCTCTACAATAAATATATATAGCCGTATATATATATATATATATTATTTATGCGTTTTTTTTTTTTTGAGTGTGTGATTAAAAACAAATTTTATGACATAATGAAAGGTAAAATCATAAGTTAAAAGACATCTCTGGGGGACAGTGGGATTCGATCAGGGATTCAAACGAAGTCAGAATGTCGCATAACCCGCCTATATATATGGAATAATCACCTCAATCAATATAATCAATTGTAAGCATTCTGACCGAGAACCTTTCTACGCTCACAAGTGTTATCCATACATACTTGAGGTCAAAAATAACTAACACAAAAGTAGCCATAACTATTAAACGGTTCAGTCCCCTTATAGCAAACCATTCACACATATTAATAATAATATTTAAGTGAATAATGTGACTACGACCAAAGGCTGCCTCATGTCACTCTCAAAAGCTTTCAATATGTGCATTGTGCACCATTAGTGATTCTGAAAATCGAATGAACAAGTGTCTCCTTTTGTCGCAGTTTTCAGGGGGATAACCTATTGTCTTGTGGCTTCATAAATATGTTGGCCTCCTGGTTGCGTGAGAAGTACTTCTTATTCGACTCGAAGCTTTGATGGACGGTTGAGAGGTCTGAATAGGATAATTTTTATAATTCGTTTTCTTTCCTTTTAACTCTAAAACTCACATTTCTCAATTTTCCTTTACCAATTAAAGATAAAGGGAATATCATTGTCTTCCTTGGTCAAAGTAGGCAAACTTATATATTGTTTATTTCTTGATGTAATTCCGTATGTAGCCTTTTACTTGGTATTATATGACAATAAATCACAGTCGTCAAGATAAAGTTAATAGTGAGACTTTCTGTGTGTTTCGACTCTCACTTTCTTTTCTGATATTAATGAAAGATATGTGACAGAGTATATTGGAAGTTGGTGCCAGCAATTTTCGATAATTACCAAACTGGAGGTAGCAACCACTATTTGATAGATTCAAGGTTTTTAAGTGTTTCACTTAGTATATGACACCTACAATTAGATCATTAAAGAAGTGAAATGGAACCTTCAGCTTCACTCTTCCCCACTTCCCACTACGTGAATCATCGTCAGCAAAGAGTCAGGAGCTAAATTTTCAGGCATTTCTTTCCATGCCTCATCGACCATATTTAATAAACCTTTGCGTTCATCTGAATTCATGTTATACTGTTAGCTGGAATCGCAGATCTAAGAAAGTAGGTTATATATATAATATTAATCACACTATACTTAGAAAGTCTTTTTGGTCTATACTTAGAATATTTCTTAGACATCGAAGGATGTGGCTAATAAGTGTTAATATTATTTCAGCACTGAAGCTTAATAGGTTTTTAATTGACCTTATTGTTCAAAATAGATTTATTGCGAAAAATGGAAGGGATAACTTGGGCTACTGCAGGCTCATATAGATACAATATACTCTCATGTAAATGAGTGATCAAATTTAATTGCCACTGAACTTCAGTCAACACTTTTCTGATTGCATTCAAGGGCAAAAGGGGACCAAAACGATATATGGATAGGTGATGCTTTATTAGATTTCAACTCTAATCTTGTGTAAAGCGAATGATCATGAAGTAATACAAATCATCAGCCAAGGTGGTGCTCCCAGCGTGTCAGCTACACGTGTTGCTTGAAGTTAAATTATATGCTGTTTGATCCTCTTTGCTGAAATGGTGAGAGTGATAGATCAGAGAAGTGAATATGGAGCTTGCTAGCAAAGAAGTGGCGTTGATTAAAATCTTTCTGTTAAGTATAGATTCTTAAAAATTTAGAAAGATTTGGAGAGTAGAGTAAGGTAAAATGATCTCGTTTAATAACAAAAAGAACTTTTGACAGTAATATGTGAATCGTTGAAGTGACATAGTTGCAAACATATGAATGATAGTTGACGATAGCCTGAGTCATAAGTATGAGATTTGGAAGATTTTCAAATCAGGAAACGATGAAACATCATTACGCAATAAGCAAATGTATCGGCCTCTTGGCTAATTGAGTGGTAGGAAAGGTAGAAGATTAAGTAGGGAACAACAGGAGAATTGGTGATCATCCGAATTGAAGATTTTAGTGTACAAGAAAGATGCAAGACGGTCCTTTATAATACCCCAGAACGTCGTAAAGATAAAAATTGTGTATTATTTGCCATGATATGGTTTATGTAGGAGAGTTAAAAATTTATCAAGGCACATGTAATGATTGAAAGATAAACTAACACATGTTGACGGCATAAAGATGGATGAAATAAAGAAATTATTTTGCCTTTATGGAACATGA
>JABUQX010030702.1:0-27500 GCA_015478945.1 Trachelipus rathkii
ATCGACTATCCATCAGAATCCTAACTCACTTATAATTTTATACACTATTTACTACTAAAACAGCTATATCTATATTTCTCAATTACCTCTAAATATAATTATATTATAATTAATAATAATTATAATAAATTACATAAAACTGCATTACATATCATACCGTATAAAATATTAACTGCTATTCAAAAATATGTTATAACAGACTTAATTATAAAAAATTAATTTATAATATTAAACTATAATTATAACTCAATATCCTAAAATATGTGTCATTAATTATTAATTACAATTAAACGAGCTATAAATCGAAAGAAAGTTTATTTGCTTCTAATATAATTAACTATCAATATCGTACTATTACATGTTACACACACTTTATTATTATACTCATATAATATAATACATATATATACTACTACTAACTTATTTATACTACATCAAGTATCTTATATACCATATATATATATATCACTAATTACATATATACCTCCTATCCATAACGTTTCTAGTATATAAAGATTAGTCCAGTTTTCACGTTCTTTCTATAATATTAAATATATATATATACTAAACACTATTATTTTTGTTAAGGAATCTAACAATCAATAATATATCTACATAATATATATAATAAATAATATAATTTTCATAGTAAAGCAAGTTCCTCCATTCTACTACTATTATTATAATTTTCATATCGTTTCATCAAAATATATACTATTTCCCCTTATATAAAAATATTATAACTATTACTTATATTCCCTAGTCATACTACATACACCCATACATCATCCATTTAAATATAATAATACGTATTTTTGATATATATAATATAAAAGATATCCATTATATAATATTATATATTACTCATCTGTAGTATATAACATACTACATATTATAGTGCTATAATATTTTAATCGATATATAAGCTCATTACTATAACTCATATATATATATATTAATATATATATACATTATTAATTGTTATAATTATATATATTAATTATATTATAATCTATTATTACAGTACTCAGGCACACACACTAATCCATTATACTTATATTTTACCACCGCTGACACAATATACCAATTACTTATATAATATTTATAAAATTACCTCAACATTATCATCTATAACATACCGGGTAAGTACATCAAATAAGTTATAAGTGAAGTAAAGGGTTGTGAGAGTTGCAGAATCAGTCAGTATCGCGTGTGAGTTAATGCTAGCAAATGCACACGAGCAGCTGCGCACACACACAAAGACTTAGATAGCTGACTAGAGTTTAAATATTTAGGCATATATTCATGTTGTTGGAATCAAAGGGTACCAGAATGTTTATGCACGCAGATGTACAAGTACAAACGTATAGAATTGGCATGATATGGTGGATGGATGCAATTAAATCTTTCGGTGGAATATAACAGAGACTAACGTTTCCGAGTGCAACCCAAGGGTCTTTCGTGAGACATATATCATACATCTATAGTTGTGAGACTTGGTACTGGAATAATGATTCAACCATCACGATCTAAGTAACAAAGACTGTCGAGCTATGGCACAATCCATATAGCAGCAGCTGGTTAGGCATCTGAGAAGAGGTTGATAATAAAAATAGGAAATAATGAACGTATTAATAGCAGTCGGTATGAGTTGGGTTGAACAAAAGGATATCAAACATGTAGTTAGATAATAAATGATAGTGACGGTTTTTAAAAGATGGCATACACGTCTAGATCAACATGGAAAGGATGGAATGATAATGATCACAAACTAAGGAATACTTGATAAGAAGAGATTAATAACCAACCACTCCAAGTGTGAGTGTTGGAGCATCGACTGGCCTGGGAGACCGAAGAAAAAGTGGACTCAGTCCAGCCACAATAGTAATAGTCTAGGAAGAGAATAATAGTGAGAACGTTATACGAATGGGAGCTAGAGAAAACAATAATGCATAAGGAAAAATGAACAGGGGTAGTTAATTGGTAAGACTTGATAAGCGTTGCTGGCCCACCTGGCCACCGGTTTTATTATTGAACCCACCACTTAAGCGAGGTCGTCATATTTGAGTGACGTCCGTCGCGGTCCCGTGAAGAGCTCTACTATACATACACACAGACACTTCGTCGAGAATTTCCACACTAATACTTTCAAGGTATAACTATCTCCTATTTCTCCTTTAAAAGGAGAACAAGCGCTACATCCTTTACGACTATATCGTGATCATCATTTTACTTGCAATACTTTTCTGTTTCGCGGTGTGGTGACGCACCTACCACAATCACCCAAGTCTCTCGGGGAAAAAAAAGTGGTTGACTCTGCATAGCATGGAATTATGAAGAAGATTGATGATACACAGAATCCGATGCATGATGAATGAATGATGATCGCACTGATGATTGATAAGAATATATTTATCCTCTTAATATATATATACACTAAATAATATATAGGGTAATACATCTATAACATTCACTACATACATTACACATTAGCACAATTATTACTACTATTCTATTTATATTTATCTATATAAAATTATTTACTTTAAAATATAATTATTTATTTATTTATATCTTTACTAATAAAAACGATATAATAGAAGGTTTATTATTACTTAATATAATTTTATTATACTTTCTCTTATTGTTCGATTACTTCCTATTTTACATTCATTAAATGGATAATTTTATTTAGAAATACATATATAATTAAAATAGATATATCTACACGTAGGAAAATTGATAAAAAATACAACTTAAAAAACTCACTTTGTGCAAGACTAAAAAATTGCCAAGAGGAGACTTTGCAAGTACCAGCATCAAGTACCCAACTAACAAAAAGGCTCAAGTAAATATTACAGTCCACAATACAACTGGTTTCCTAACGAACCATACCAGCTACACAGTCCAAGTCACACAGCACCTCTCCTCACACAAACATGTAACTTATAGTAAAATAAGTAAAGTATTTGTACTTGAACCTAAGCCTGAATTATATATAATATATATAAATAATTATTATCATATACTATAATATATTCTATATTTACAATACCCTAGTACCATAAATAGATTCTCATACTATACATATAAATATACTTCAAACTCAAATGAAATTAACCTTAAGAATTTTAGACTATCCAATAATAATATAATATATATATTTTTATTTTTATTTTTTATCTTGAGTTAGTGTAAGGACCCCAAGCCCCACCAAGAGCCTCAAATCGAATAGAGTCCCTACCACTCAGTGCGCATCACACTCGCAATATATCAGCAACCCATATGGGAGGGCCCTGTCATAGAGAGTGTATTGCAGAGAGTGTCAAACAGACAAAAGAATTTTGATGAATAGAGTGAAGATAGAAATATTCCGATATCACACGTCAAAACTAAACTAAAAAACTAAATTAGAATTTTTTGATCCTTGCATTGTAATGATCCTAAGAATTACATAAACCCAATCACAACAAAACTTTTCCAACTTCTTGAATATAAACATACCCTGTTATAAGATCTCATCTTTTGTTCTATATAGAGTTGGAGAATGATCATGGGATACTTTTGGATATCTTTTTAAGAAGGCTCGTCGTATTGGACGCGTAAAGTAAAGAAAGAGTAACGGACAGCGAATAGGTCGTGAGGAACAATTCAATGAAGGATATGACACATACTAGATTCGCGGGGTGGGCGACCGCAAAAATTCCGCCAGAATTGGGAGAAGGTCCTCGTGGACATATAGTGACTGTGAGTGATATTAGTGTGGCCAAGTCTACGGGAGAGAAGGCGTTCTACAGTATGCGACTCATGAGTAAAGCACGACTTTCACGATACCTTGTGTGGAGGAAGAGCTTAACCAACCGAATATGTTCGGCTTTATGTTCTTGACCAGTCATTTTCCTTCACCGCTCCGCAGATCACATGTCGTCCTAGACAGACTCTTTGCCAACAATCGAATCGAAAGCCCATGTCGCTGAGAGCTAAATAAGGTAATGCCCCAGTTTTGATCTGGGGAGGAGCGGCCGGAGAGTTAGTACGAGAACTGGCATCCGGGAGGCTACCCTGAACACATCCGAAAAGGAAGGACGCCATTACATTGGGCTCTTAGTCTGTCAAGCGATTTACAATGCCAGTTCCCCTACACATGAGAGCTAGGAGTCCAATCATAAAATAGAATTTGAGTATTCTTACGCGGAGTAGGAGAAGTCGAGACAGAAGTAAGCGAAGTATTGTTGTTACAGCCTGATATCCATTACGTTTGTTAAGATAAGGGTTTATAAGCGCTTGATAACGCGCTAAAAGAATCGTGAATAAACGACATATGTATGTGAGCGTGGTGAAAGGATTAAGAATTCTGAGAAAGGGCAAATCATTATAAGGCCGAAGCGCGCGAGTAGTAGAGAGTGAAGCATAAGGGGAAGGGTATGGGGAGGAGGGTGCAGTGCGAGACGAAGACAGCAGAACAATGCGCCCATCGCACTTTAGTCTTACCCATACTTAAATATCAGAGCCCGTCGAAGTTAGAACACATTTGAGAGTAGAATTTCATCGTTGAACTCGTCTGCAGGTAGAGACAGGAAAATAATGCGCTTTAAGGCAGCAGGATGGCTAAGAGTTTGGAGAGAGATGTCAGATGCCGAGCAAATGGTAAAGAGGAGGAGGGGAGAATAAGCCAATGTGTTGTACCCTTACCGTCAAAAGGAGAAAACGGCAGCACCTTTTAGAAAAGGGATGTTGAAGGAAGTTAATAGATTGTGTTATGAACCGTGTTAGCAAATGGCCAGTAATTAGGATTCTGATTGTACCAGTCCTGCGAGAATCGGTTTGGCTCAGGGCAGGAACGTGTTATTGGGGTTTGAGAAAAACGAACGATAACAGTTATCAACATGACATGTATATTTTCTCTTCGGTAAGAGTCAGAGGTGAAGCATCATACACTTGTCGAGTGATTTGCCAACTTTCAAAGCGCTACTCACCTGGGAGCATGAACTCGCAAGACGCTTCATACAGGTGGAGTATACGGATCGCTGTGTTGCCATATTGAGAGACGATGGGATCTTTCACTCAGGATGTAGTGAGTTTTATGGACCGAGCTCTTGACTTCATGATAATCACCCAGTCACAGCCATAATCCAGGAGTCTTCTTGATATCGCGCACTTAGGAGCACGTGAAAGACGTAAACACAGGGATTGACAGATCACACCCCAAGATTTCGCACGATTAAGCACGTAGATGACGTAATCAGAGTCATACGACATGAGGGATGCCCGCATGAGTCAAAATGTTTTTCAGTTGTTTAAAACACTGCCACTGCATATGTAGAAAGTCTGGTCATGTACTAGGAGTGAGCCCTACGTAAATTTGACCTTGAAGTTATCTAGGAATGGGCGACCATATAAGTAGAAGTTGGAGATAGTACAAGTTGTCGTCGATACTCCTTTCTTAAAAAATCACTGCAGAATGAGTTTTTGATGTTGAGGGAGAATATAATGGAAGCCATGGAGAGGCTAGCCCATACTAATCGCATATAATTGCTTTACAAGTACTAGTTGAAGTCGCCGTTCAGAGAAAGGGCATCCACATAATGCGCACGCGGCTTGTGATATGCTTGCTCTATAGAATAATACATTATACTAATAATACTCTTATATTATTTTATTATTTAAATGTTATAGATGAATAAATTTACTCAATAATAAATAATCTAATATACAAAATTATACATATTTAATTATTATATAAATATATACACTATTCTTAGACTTGTCAGTAAACATTAGTCCTAGTTTAGTATATATATACTAGTATAATACTATATATTATATAGCTTATTATATTCTTGCCTTTTTCTAATTTTTTATTTAATTATATTTATTTTATTTTTATTTTTTTTCTACACACATTATTATTTTTTTTTTTTTTTTTTTTTTTTTTATATTTTTTATTATTTTTTTACCCTATGCTGTTGTTTTTTATTATTTAATAATGCATGATTTATTTATATTTTTTATTTAATAATATTTTCTTTTTATTTTTTTTTTTTATTTCATTTTATTTTTTTTATTTTTATTTATTTATTCTGCGTTTAGTTTTTTATTTTTTTACTTTTTCATTTCCGAGCACTTTTTCACAATTGTCTATTTTTGTAACTTTTTTTTTCTATTTTTGTTTGTAACTCTTTTTCGTTGTCACATATTGTTTTTTATATTATGTTTTTTTATCAAATTATATTATTTTTAAGATTCGATTTATATCCCTGTACTTAGTATATTGTATTCTCTCTCTTTTTTTGTTTTCGACTTTTCTATTGTTAATCGTTGATCTTACCGAAAATACATTTATTTATCTTATTTTTTTTTATTTATATTTATTTTATTTTTTTATTATTTTTTTTTCTTCTTGTTATAAATTTTGGGTAATTCTTTTAGTTTAATTTATATTTTCTTTTCTTTTTTTTTTTAAGTAATTTTATGTTCTATTTTCTTTTGAAGCAACTATCACTTATATATTCTGTAGAATTGTGGTATGTTTGTTATGTATGCTTTTAGTTTCTGTAAGCTCTTCTTTTCGTGAGATTTCTTTTTATATATATCAATTACTAATATAATTTATAATTTGTTTAATATTTCTTTATATCTAAAGTATTCATAAAACTTTTATTATTTGAATTAGTAATTAATTATAATAATTAATATTTAATCTTTAATAATATATATTTAAATATATATATATATATATAACATATCTTACTATTTTTTATGTTAAATTTATACTTTAAATTTATCTTTATATTAAAATAATATCTTGTGATATTTTCGCGCGCAACTCTATTCTATACACGGATATCGAAATTTTCTGGCTATGCTATCGGCGTCATAATTTTAGATTTCTCCCTAGGTGCCAGCCTTGTCCGTTGACAAGCTAAAACATACCTGGGCGGCCATACGCACCATGGAGAGCCATCATCGAGCAAGAGGCAGGCTCTATTATACTAACATTAATATTATAAGTATACAGTAGACTATTATACCTATATCCTAAAATAATACTCTTACTACATAATATATATACATGATCGACTAGTAATTAGGCTAATTAGGTATATTATCGCCTCACTAATACTATAATATATTTATGATATATTACGAGCTGATACTTACATATTAAAGGTATCGGTAATAATTAACTTACTACTGCCCTATAATATCTTTACCCACACATATATTTACGATATCACGAGAGAGAGTGATATCTATCGATCTACAAAGCATAGGCACCAGCAGCAGTTTAGCCGTATTAAAATCTGTCATTTAGGCTTATAAAATCTATATTTTTATCTTCCACTACTCCTAAGAATGTATATTTTATCTTTATAATAATTTATAAGGCTTTATTAAAATAGTCACGAGGCCCTGATATTACACGTATAATTTTTTTTTAGTTGAGAAACATACAGAGAGAGCCTGTAAAGAGCTTATCTAAGGACACAAGAGAACTTAATTTTACAAAGAATCGGAAGGCCTAACGTTTTTTTCTTTAAAATCAGATTAAAGCAATAATGTTCAGAAAAGATTCCCTTGAGTGATGGATGAGAAGTATTAACTATTATTATATATCCATTAAGTCATAATATTATGTATTATTATTGACTAGTCATTAGTTATTAGTTATTATTATTATGATATTATATGATTGTTATTATTATTAACTAATTACATAATTAATAATAATAATACACCACATATATGAAATTCCACAAAAAGTAACTAATCAAATGATATAAATAAAAAAAATGAAATAAAAGATAATGTCATATTAGACTAAAACATTTGGTTATTTAATATTAATAGAGGCACCTTATGAATACTATTAATCACGAAGTGAATTTAAGATACATAATTAATCAGATTAAATCAATACTTATCTAGGCCCTACTATGTACCAATAAGTATCCTTAATTAGGTGAACAACTAAAAGCTAGATATATATATGAAAGTAAAAACCTACCTAAGTTAATTATTATACTACTATATTAATACTACAAAAATAGAAATCATACTTATATATATAATATGTATGGGCACCCCAATCATATTTCATAGTAACTATGATGTTATTGTTAATCTAATAGCATAAATTAATTGAAAGAATTTATTTGTTACTTAATATACGATTAATAAATAATCACTATACAGTATATATATATTATATATATATATATCTATTAAGAAATTATATAATATAGCATATAATTATATATACATATTATACTATTACATTTTTATTAGTATATAATCATTTATATAACAATAATAATTAAAATAAACATACGTATATATATAAATTATCTATATTATATATATATAATATAATATATATATAGTTATTACTACCTATATATAATATAATATATATTGATATTACAATATATATATATTAAATATATATATCAAACTACCAAATATATATATAATAATAATATATAACTATATATATCTAATATTAATATAGATATATATTTAGACTTAATATATAATATATAATACTAATATAAATTAATTAATATATATAATATTATTATTAATTAATAAAATATTAATTATATATATATATATTACAAATAATACTTAATATATATAAATAATTATATAATATTATATATAAATATATATTATAACTAATATTATATTATTATTATTAATATTATATATTATATATATTATACTATAATATATAATATATATATACAAATATTATCATATAATAATATATATATAATAGATATAATATAATATATATATATTAAGTTATAAATAATAATAATAGTAATATACTATTAATATACTATATTAAATATTTACGATACTATCATATAAATATGTATATTATAATAATATATATAAATATATATTATTATATATATATATCATGCTGCCTCAGAGTAAATTAAAATCTCTTCAAAGGAGAACACTGAGTACACTATTAATATTAATAGTATATTATATATAGTATAATATCATATATTATTATTATATATATAGATACTTAAAATACTAATATCATATAAACAAACTAATATCACGAATTTATATATATATCATACTATATAATATATAATATATACCTACTTAAATTAATAGTAAAATATTTAAGGAACAAATATTAAATTTCTAATAAAAAATGCATAAATAAAAATTTGATATTAAATTAACTACTAAATCATCTCAACCTAAATTGTTAACTTTTAATCGAGATTCGGCAAAAACTACGAGATAACATCTCCAGTTATCCTTAATGTCCAATCATTTACTATCTAAGTATGTAGAGGAGGGCAAGTCAGTAAGATATTCATTTCATCTCCAAACACTAGCCTCCATTATTATCCTCAGTAGTCTTTTCAAGAAATCTTAATGTAGAAAAGCTTCGTTCTACACATGAAAGCAGCGGTAGAGCAAGGGTAAAAATTGGCAATATTATGCAACTAAGATGTAAATATTCCCTGAAAATGGACTAGCGAACTCAGAAACACTAGTCCGTTATTGCTGTTTACAGGACAAATCATGTGCTGTGAAATGCATTGTTCCACGCATATCACCTCATCCATTCTGCGTTTATTTACAATCATTCTAATTATGGGACTTTTCGAGGTATTGCTTGAATAAAAATTGTTACAAGCATCTTTTTATCTATTCTCAAGTCCACTATTCAAAAACCTGTTCCCTCGGATATGAAGAAATAATGCAGAGGACAGAAAAATTTAAGATTTCTTTAATGATTTATTACAATCCCCACTCTCCTTACCATTGCATGAATATTAAATGATGTACACCAAAAATGTGTAACAAAAATGTAGAGACATGTACAATATAATAAGTTTTGAGGGACGGACGTCAGGGAATGTTCGGGTCTGTATATTCACTTTGGAACTATTCGTTTAAGTTCAATTTTCCTTGGTACAACATACCTGCAAATGTATCAATACACACCGGGCAGCTCTGATACGCTTACGTACATTCTTATCAAAACATCTGCTGAACTTCTCAATGTTGCCATTTATCTCTATGATGCTTCAAGTTTAGTTTAACATAATAGGATTCCGAGATTTGTACCTTACGCTGATTAAATTTAGCGACGAAGTTATAAAATACAATTTGAATCTTCTAACACGTACACACGTGCACTTCTATACCTCTCTATTAAAACTAAGATAATGAGATGCTTACAAATTGTTAGATCGTCTTCACGAAAAATTTCGGAGCGGGCCATGGCCCCCTGGATACGCCACTGTCCCGACTGGATCGCCATTGCTAATATATACGTTATAATATATATATACGGCATATCAAGTATACAAAGTGAATATCTATAACTTAAATATAAAATAATTAAATAAGTTAAAAAATATATATATATATATATAGAAATATAATACATACTAGGTATTTATTTATAAGCTTACATAATTATCCTTACATAACTATATATCTATATAAATACTATCCTATTTACGTTATAAAAGATGTTTTATATATATGTACTAATGAGAGTATAACAATATATATATACTCAATATATATAATATATATAATCTCTAATCTAAAAAATCAAATCACATGTTTGTTCCCAATAAAGGTTTAACAGTTCTTTATCCACTTTTTCCCGAAAAAAATTACTTTTGGTGGGGTGCGGTGTGTTTGAGGAAACATTCAATACATAAAAAAATATGTATAATTTCTTACATTTTAAAACAATCTTTTACGCGAACAATATAATAATATACAATATATAACATCATAAAATAATAACTAATATAAAAGACCCTATTGTTTCGTGAATCTTAGTATATTCTCTAGAGACTAAATCTAAACAACCTGAATCATTTTCTTTCAGATGTTTTCCATGTCCCATTGACAGAGGTGTAATGTTCTTTTATTTTTTTTTGATTTTAATATTTTTCTTTACTCAAAATTTACTTTTCACTTGAAGAAAAAATCTGATTCACTCCCGTGCCTATCCCATCCAATTATGCTGTTGAAGTAGTGTCTAACTTCGTTAAATCGTACTTTGTATTTCTTGTACAGTATTAATAAATACTGCTATATTGAATGGAGGCGACATAATATTTTCACTTTATAATTAAACTATTTTTAATCCTTTTTTATTAAAAAATAACACATACACTGGAAAACTATTCCATTCTTTACCTAAATTCTTTGGCTAAGAACGCACTATTTTGGGGATCAATACCCACCCTACACATATCATATTTAAAATTCTAGCTTTAATCCTCCTAATGAATGATATGAGTGCGAATAAAAAGTAAATAACTTTCCGTATAACAAAAGTTCAGGATATTAATTCTTTTTACTGAAAAATTTTTTTAATGATTTATTTGCCTTAGCGTTTATTTGAGCTAATTTTCGGGCCTACCCAAGTTATACAAGTTGTGAAAATTACTATAACTAGTAAAAAATACTGTAAAACACTAACCGATTATCTAGAAGAAAAACAATTAGAACTATTCTAATTGTCATGTGGAAACTGCCCTCTCGCTGAAACCACCACACACTTGAACAGAGTAACGCAAATACGTCAAGGAGGCTCCATAACGTCCCCCACAATAAACGGCCAAAAATATTCGATTATTTTGTGATATCGCGCACTACTCCAGATCCATCTGATTCTTAATTGGCATAACCTGTTCTCCTGTTATATATGTTGATCGTTTGAGGACACCCCCAGAACCCTCGAAATGAAAGGGGTGCGCAGGAATCCTGTCTAATGCGTTGCGCAGCAACCGTCTACGTGTCCCCTTAGTTTTTGGCCCCACCCATTTGGGGTTATGACACCCCTACCTGTATCGATATATGCTTGGGGCGGATCGATATTTGTTCCGATTATTTTAGAGATCGACTATATTTGTTAACCGAATTGATTTTGAATTCCATAAGGGTAAGAAACGTTTGTATAGATAAAGATGGGATAACTCGAGGGTCTATACTTGAGTTTCTTGTACTACAGACCTCCACACTACACTCCCTCACACCCACAACGCCACACCCACTCCACACCCACACCCACACCCCACACACACAACATCAACAACAATAACCCCCACAGCACACACAACACACACACACCAGCACCACACACATCCATGCCCTCGTCAGATTTTATTCCTGTCGATATTTTTAATCGAGGCGCGTATGCCCACCAGTGGATCATACATCACACATCCTCATAGACTGCACTACCGCACTACCCTAAACATATCACCCCACACCCTATAATATGGAATACGCCTGCATAACACACTCACCATCACACACAGACCAGCGCCCTTGTCATCGATATATGTGGTGTTGATTTTCGATAAATATAAAATGAAATAGGCTCAAGATAGTGATGGCTGCAGATTTGATGGCATTAGTTTGATGCTAGATTTATTGAAATGGTTCAATACATTTTATGATCAGTTCCAAAATTCACCGTAAGAGATGTCTAGGAGTGTCCTATGACGATCACCACAAGGAGTATGTCAGATGAAAGGCCAGAATATTGCATGCCAGATAGTGACCATAAAAAAATGAGTGCAAGAAACGAATAGGCCATACTGAGTGCCATTAGTGCCACTTTTTTCTAAGCGGCATTTTTCTAGCCTATACCCCGACATAGAAAGACCCTAAATATTGGTGTCCTACCTGTAAGGTTATATAGGTATGAGAATCGATGTGGATAGCATATTTAAAGTTTGTTTAGGCATGCTTCCTACTATGCAAGTTAGCCTTTTAGCCTTATTCTATGCCTACTCTGCCTACAGGATAATAGAACAGCCTATATATTTGGTCTACGTCCCTAAGGTTAAAGGTTGACGGAATCTGATTTGGTGGGGTATGATTAATAATTGCTAGGAACGCTTTCCATTTTCTAGCCTGCTTCGTTAGTATCGAGAGCCATAGAATCATCATCCTTCGAAGGTCATAAGAATACCTTTGGTAATCCTCCACCTAATTATTCTATCCCACATTGGTGTCACTCCCAATGTTTATACGCCAAGGTACTGCTGGATTCCGAATCTGAGTTAATTATGAAGTTGCTAGGATGCCTGTCACCCGTTCATAAAAACTTTCGCGTTCACGCCCGCCTTCGTCCGCCGCAGGCGCAACCCAGGCGTTGAAACTGCACGTACGCTGCGTCCTGCAACAACTTATTCTAAAGACCGCGAAATTCTGCCGCAATGCAGCCCTCATGCGCGCAATATTACCTATCCTCACCCCTTGCGAAGAACCTTGCCCACTACATTTGCGCACTCTCTACCCGCGAAGCCCGGCGCAATAATTACCCAGCGCGAGCCCCGCCTAGCGTGCGTCGCATCATGTCATCACAATCTTAATATAACTATACTCGGGCCTCGAATTTGCGCGAAACGAACTAAATATTTTCGTATTATGGTTACAATTGTAGTTGATTCAAAGGAATTTCTTCTCTAAATATAGTATGAATCAATTGTAACCTTTGTTTCCATAAATACTTAGACATATTATAATTTTTTCTTAAGTAGTCTCAAATCATAAGTAACTTGATAGCTTAATTAATAGCCTCAGATCAAAATTATGGCTTCTACCTTAATATCATTTTTCTTTGAACATTATGTTTTTCTTTTTATAATTTTTATTTTTATTATTACTTAAAAAAACTTTACAACGTATCATTTTTTAATTCCAAGTATTTTAAATTGCTAAATGTAAAGAAAAAGGAAACACAACAGTTTAGTGTCCTCTTTATAATTATAACACTTTTATTTAGGTAAACCTAAAAATTGTATCGAAAATTTTTACTTAATTTAATACGATAGCTTTACATGAAGTGTAATAAGTATTCGCAGTAAAATAAGTAACGGGCAATTGCCTTAGCAACAGACGGGAATTTAGTAAAGGCATTTTGTTTAAAACTGGCTTTAATATCTGCTTTACCTCCTCTTATTCTCTCTTATATTTTTCTTATTTATATCAATAATTACGTTTACTTTCTTTTAATATATATTTTTATATTTTTTGTTCTTTAACATACTTATTTATTATAAATTTTTAAAACATTTATGTAACCAATCGTAACAAGAAATAACCCAGAGCACCTGTCTGTTAAATTCAACATTTTATTCTCTTACATTAAACACATATGTACGAAAACTTAACTCTAAAAACAATACACATTTTGGGCAATAAACCCGAACACTGAATACTATAGTAATATCAAATAAGTGTTTAAGCATATACTATCCAATAACTTGGATCGTATATGAATTTATTTTGTTTTACTGTTTTCTAATGCTTATGCCTACATCATATATAATTAAAAAAATAATAATATTAAAGAATAACCTAATTTAATTAAAAAAAAAACATTGTTAATTGAAATTAGACTAATTTATAATCAATAAATTCCATTATAATTATTAATTCAGCACTACAACAGAAACACAAATACTAATATAATTTTAAAGCATATTTATGAAAAAGTTTTCTTTTTAAATTAATTCTGTCATTTTAACTATTATTATTATTATTATATAATTATATATTTATCATTCATATTTATTATTAATTATCTGTATTCATCAACTTCATTATTTATTTTTACTAACTCATGGGATTTATAGTAAATTTGATTATTTTTGTCTATATTTTAATGATTAATATATATTATATTAATATTATTAAATTATTAAGTATAGTGGACTATTATTATTATAAACCTCACTAATTATTTCTATACTTCCAACTATTACTTCTTTAACGTATATCTCAGAGAATATTATTGATATTATATATCATAATTATCTATATTATCATATTATACCCGTCATTTTCTACACACTTCACGACTATTCCATTACCTTACCAAACACACCACAGTCCCATTAATCATTTTACCATCTTCTCAATAATATGATCCGCCTGAATTACTGTTCCACACTAGGGTCTTCTTGACTCAAGCACACAAAAATATATTTTCACAGCCCCCACACACACACACATAGCACACACACACACAAACAGCATTAAGATTCATCATGTTCATTAAAAATAAATAACTGTTAAAAGAAAAACAAATAATTTTTATTATATAATGAACGACATACAATAGTAATTTATTAAAATATACCCATTTTTATGTTTTTTATATTAAATTTCGAGTGTACATTTATTTACTCCATTCAATTTGATATAATAAATTTAATTTATCAGAAGTTATTCTTATTATTAAAACTTTCTATAATATACTCGTAAAGACTAAATTTTGTGACAAAATTCCACATTATTGAGTAATATATAATTAATAAAGTCCTAGTTATTAACTTTTTTGTTATTAAATTTAAGTAAGGTCAAAAACAAATTATTTAAATTATTAGATTTTACTAAATTATTTTATATGATATATTATTTCACCTTATTCCTTTAAAATGAACTATATTTTAACGTAAAACTAAAGCAAATAGATCAGCAAAAATCAGTAACGCAAGACCTCTTGAGCAAACTTACTAATCTCTAACAAAAATCCAGGCTATATCTCTACAAGGCGTTTTTGTTTCTATTACTTTATGTAAGAGAGAGAGACTGTACATCAAAATGGATTATAAATTGGATATAGAGAATTGTGTATTCACAGATGAAACCTGTACTTACAAATAGTAATTATCTTTATAAGTAGTTTCTGAGTTATCATTCCACGCAAGGTAGTTTATTTTCAGATTTTGAATAAAATATGTTCTTACCGCAATGAGTTGACGCAGAGGAGTATCAATAAGTTTTTATAATAAAACTTTGTCCAATTTTATTAGGATTTTACCAATCAACACGAAAATTCTTTTAGACATTAAAATAGTTAATTTTTTTTTTATAAACAATAATCTGTCGGCAATTAATAAGAGCTCTATCCTCATATTATTGTAAATTATCCTTCATGTATGGGTCTCAAAATATATAATTTGATCGAATAAATTTTATAATTATATTAATTGTTCTTATTATTATTAATATAAAATTTAGGATATTTACTTATTATATTATATATTATATTATTATATTATTATTATTATTATTATTCATATTTGTACTTAGTCCGTTTAAAAAACACACGCTAAAACAAAACTACTACACTACACCGTTGCACTTCGACCTTTCACATGATACGAAGATCTTGATCTTTTCACAGTAAAGTGTTGAAATTAACTACTTATAAGGCCTAAATTAATAAAATACGTCTTCTCTTTTTGTATCCGAGGCTGATTTAAGCCTAAGGGACCCCAGAAGGTCATAGAAGTAATTCCTATGTATAGACACAGAATCGAGAATCATTGATTATTATTATTTTTATAAATATATTTTCAAACTGAAACATTGCTGACGGTCAAGATCCTTGACACAGGTAAGAAGCGAAATGCTTTCTTTCCTTGTGAGTGACGGAGTACCTTATCTCCTATAGACCGCGTATGTGATTGGTCGAGAACATAATTTTTCGCTTTTGGCTTTAAGGCTATGTAAACAACATGTTTTTTTCAATATACTTGCGGCAAGCCATCGTTTTGTTTAATACTATATGTTATAGTTCATGCTTCATAGAACTTTTAATTAATTTATATACATTCAACTCTTAACATACTTGTAAATCTTTTATTTAAGAAATTAAAAAATAAATTATAATAATAACTTTAACAATATAATTAGAAATTATTAAATTAGAAATTTAATAAGTCATTAACTTACAAAATTTTCAAACATTAAATCTATTTCCAAGAGTAACTAAAATAACTTGAAAGAGATGTCTATATATATATATATTATAGTATATATATATATATATATATATATAAATTATATAATGTATATTAGTTATATATATAAAATATATATAATATATATATATATATATATATATATATATATAATATATATATATCAGTATATACTATATCATATATATATAGTAATAGTATATATAATACTAATAATATTATAATTATATATATATCTATATAATATATATATTATATTAATATATATTATACTCATTATATAACTATTAATATATATATATATATATATAATAGTATTAATACATTATGTGATACAATAGTAAAAACTATACCACGAGGTGATTAACATATATAATAATAAACTTTATCTCAACCACAGACATCATTGATGAAGTCCCCGATGGAAAATGTAACAACAGCTCCCAGAACTTCCTTTTTTGTAATTGTTATTATAGTAGATGTAATCAATCTCTTTTTTAATGCATACTTATATCAAAGATCTTGATCTGCCAAACAAGACGTATCTAGATGAAATTAATTTAGATGCGGTTGGGAGAGGAATCTGTATGTTATATTCGTTCTAACATTGACTGGAATATGTTAAGTCAGCACTATTTCTCGGGTAATTTAATCTCTTAATATGGCCAGGCCAGTATAGGAACCCTGTTATTAATACCTTAAGTTGTTATTATCGGCGAAGTACACACAGTTTCCACTTCCAATAACCTTAATGCAGCATGGAGCACGCATTTCTATGGATCCATGAACATTATCTGATGCATAGATAACGCACAATTTGAAAGGATCACGATGTGTGTAAGGATACCTAGTTGAAAAATCGGAGATTTTTATTCATATACGGTACCAGTATTTTAAAAAAATATAAGCAAGATCTACGAATCATTGTTTTCAATCCCATATTAACTCCTTTTTTTAAAATATCTTAACGGGAACATAATTATGTTAACATCTATCACTCTCAATCAACTACATCTGAAATAGCACTTTCGCTACATGTTATTCCCAACATAGGCGTTCCGAGAGCTCATGACCGTCATAATCACTTTTATATTTTTATAGTGTGAAGCATGTTAACTCTTAACTATCTTCTCAGATCATTAGTATGTCAGGGCAATAAAATTTAAGGATAGTAAAAAACTTTACTACATATTAGAAAATACACATATCACCAGGGCATGCATATTCTTATTACATTAAATGTAAATACAGACGAATATTATATATACGTAGTTTTATAATATAAGTATATACTATGATATATAATATATAATTAATGTTAGAAGATAGATATATAGATAGCTATATTATATACTATTAATATTATATAAAGATATTATAATATATATATATATTAAATTAATATCAGAATACTATCATCAATGTATTTTTCTTATATAATATAAATATTTTCTATATAAGTATATATAAATTAGTTAAGATATACTTAGTATAACGTATAATATATATATTATATATAAATATAATAAGTAATTCCATATATATACATATATAATTATATATTCTATATATATCTAGTATGTATATCCTCAGTTGACTTAGAACGCATGTTTATAACACATAATATTATTATACGAGTATAGATATTTAATAACATATAGATACACATAGTTGTTTATTTATATACATTTTTGCATATATATTTATGTATATTTCAGATTAAAACTCTCTAAATCTTTACAAATATGCTAATCATTTATATCATTGTCTATTATATAGTTTCGTGTCTCCATTTAACCTTTACCTTGCGTATAGCACACATTATGTAGAGAGAAGTTCCTCATTCTCATGAACTATCATTAAAGTTAATTATATTATCAGTCTCCTGGATTATCACCTGACCATTAATCTTTCTTGCTATTAGTTTTCTAAGTATATGATAGATTGATATATTCTGGTATACATCTTAAATTAAGAAACTTAGGAAAGCCGATCGTAAATGATGAGCGAGATCATCATCGTACTGAATTCTTAAACTGTCTGATAATATTATTCCTTGGTATTATAATATATAATAACATAGTAATTATAGGATATAATCGGTCAGTAATTTTCTAACACACACAATTAAAGATCTTCTTCCATCTTTATATCATTTAAAGCAATACCCCTTATTATACGGACTCTGACATATAATTATTCAGCTGCGAGAGATTTAGGAGCCTGCAATATAGAATCTTAATATTGATGTATGTTTTCATAATACTATCTTACTTCATACATTATTTCTCTCCATAATCTTAAACTTACCAAACTGTATTATGTTTAGATGTTATAAAATGACTAGACTAATAGTTATTGCTTAGCATTGGTTCGATTACGCTCTGCGCTTAATAATACTGTTATTGGGACCAGTTAGCGAGCTTTGCTTAAAGTAATTCACTGTAATGCACTCATTACAAGTGTGTATAATAATACAAAATGTAATATAAATTTTGAACTGGACTCACGAAAATACGCTTGATACTATAACTGTGTATAACATGGTGAATGGTTCGCACACACACGTGAAAAATCAAAATACATTGGTTTATTTATTTTTATTTATATAGAATAAAACCCTACTACTATCCTCTAGGATATCTTTATCGATTTACACCCAACTGTAAAAGTCTGTAATACGAGGTATACCTGAATTAAGCTATCAATGCATATACACTTTAGTGAAAATAGAACTACTTTATTTAATATCACTAAATCAGATGAGAACGCCATTAACACACAAAATCGAATATGATTTTTAATAAATGAGTTTGGTCTAAAAGTAATAATTAAACACAACTACTAGCTCCATTTAAGTTTAGCAAAGAACTAATAGTATTAAAATTTTTCATTCTCAATCACAGGTAAGGTCTTACAGTATATGGAAAAACATGTCTGAGTGATAACAATACCTTAAATAGAGAAAAAAGTTCAGAATATAATCTATTCTCGACCATCACACATACGCGTCGATATAAGAGATATTAAGGTTATACTCGTCTACACTCACAAGAAAAGGAATACGTTTTCTTACTTATGAAGTTGTATGTTTAAAGAATCTATATTCTCAGATCCATAGCATATGTTATTAGAGAGCTATAGTTTAGAAAAATAATATTTTAATATAAAATATAATTAAAACATTATTTCTCGTTCTTTTCTTTACTGGAATTACCTTTTTTGACTGGTAATTGCAGAGGCATTTACAACAGCCCGGGTCACAAAATACGTAACTTTCTTTAAATCTACCAGCGCTAACAAGTTAAGTTATCTTTCACACAGTATATTTGCAGAAAGAGCAATCAGTCTACCGCTATCTGTAAGGAAGTGCAACGTTGTTGTGCGTTTTTCCGTGCATCTCTGTTCCTCCACAAGTATGATATAACCTCTGATATAATAATATATATATTTAATCCACCACTCAATGACAAAAGTAAGACCGATGAAATATAATAATAATACATAAATAATAATAATAATAATAAAATAAAAATCATTAAAAAAAATAGAGAATTCTAGTAATCAACATCCTTAAGAGAATCATTAATAAATATATGAAATAAATAAAAAATAAAATAATAATATATAATTAAACTAAAAATATTATATTATAACAGAGGGATGCAATACACTAATAATTCAGAAGCAATGCGACCAACCATCTCTAAGAAGTCTTCTCATGATGAAAATATGTTCTTAAATTAATCATAAATATGAGACTTATATAATAATTGAGAGAGTTTGTCACGATGATTACTTGTAAAAATATATTAATTTTTTTAGAAAGCGAGTATTATAATAAATAGAGAAAATATGTTAATTTTTAATATATAGTAATGAAATTATGACGATATGTTTATAATTATATAATCAACTTCTGACGATTGTGTGTAATTAGTTCAATTTATATATTCTAATTAATGTAGAAGGCTTAAATCATGTATTAGAATTTATATATTATATTTATTCAGACATTGGATTATGATAGATTGCATACCTATTATAAGGTTCTGAATTGAGTCAGATATCTGATATTAGCTAGAGACATTATTTTGCATTTTTTAGAACGTTTAGCGTAAGGGAAATACTAAGTGTATATAAATATATAATAAGATATCATAATTTTATAGGTAAAAAATTAATTTAAAACATAAATGATATTTTTGTACTTATGAAATTTATAAACAAAAGTAATCAACAGTTATAAAAAAAATAAAATTCTTTGATCAAACAATAAATGAATTCATTTAGAAATTCTAGAAATAATTGAAATATTAATTAGTTATAATTGAATGAGTTATATAAATAAACGTGTTTAATTGAAACATAAAATGTTTTTAATGAAAATATAATGGTTGAAGCTTACATAGGAAAGAACTTATTTGATATGTTTAAAACAGTGTATATTTTAATGAACCTGATGTGTGTTTGGGTTTGTGTGTGTGGAGGTTTGTGCTGTGGTGGGTTTGTGTGTGTGGTATGTGTGTGTGTGTTAAATAATAAAAGATAAGATCAGAGAATAAAATAGCTGAGGTACGGTATACTAAATGGATTTCACTGGGTTGGGCCTTTATTATTAAAATATTAATCATAATATAAATTAATATAATATAAAAATACTAAAAATTGATATATAATTATTAATAATAATAATATAATATAATATAATTATATAAATAATAATAAATTTATACATTTCTTAATTTATATTTTGATATTTTGCTATAGTATCTGTATGAGAGCAGTTACCCATATTAAACCATCTCAAATAACTTGATATGTAAGGGGAGAAAAGGTTGGTGATGATATAATATATGTACAATTATGAGAATGTAAAATTTAATATATATTACATATTATAATATGCAACATTTTACTAAAAGTCTTATATATTAATTTAATAAAATATGATGTAAAACAGTAAAGCAACTGTAGCAAAAACAAAGACCATATTGACTGGTCAAAAAAGTTGAAAAAGAGTGAATTGCGCTAATTGTAGTTTAATCGAAGTTTTACTGCTTTTAAGGTCTGTCAAAGTAATATATGTTTTTTATATAAAATTATTTCATTTGACAATTTAGTAAATAAAAATGTTTAATTATAACTACGACACTGCAGAAATAATTTTTACAGCCCATTATACATAATTTTAAAAAAATATTTATAAATAATAATATAAATAGTATTGAAATATTAATTTTATAAAAACAAAAATTAATATAAATATAAAAGAAAACATATGAATGTTAATAAATTATATAAGTTGAAGAATGTAATATAGATTAGAGATCTGAGATAAGTTAGCTATAATATCATAAGAGAACTAGATTTTATAGAAATTGGAGTATTAAAATATAATATAATAATATGAGTACTGAATAGTTTAATGGTTGGAGTACTGAAATGGATTAATAATAATAGCACTAAATATATTTATCAAAATAAAATATTACTAGAATAGTTTAAATTTTTTTGTATATCACTATATATATATTACGCAACATATTTATAAGTTCAGAGTTTACGTCATTAGCCTGTAAATAATTTAGACAGTTCTAGGATAATTATGACGCACTAGCTGAGCTGAGTGATTCGCGGTTAATAATATGTGCTTCACCCTGCCGAGGCGGCAACGCACAGGAGAGTATCGGTTTCGCGGTAATTACATTTGCCGCTACCTGCGGTTTTCCTGCGCACTAGCGACAGATTCTCGCACCGGTAAATTAATAGCGCTACTGCATAGGGTAGCTTATTCGGTACGTATAGTGCATATACCTGCGGGCCACGATATAGGTTACGGTTTATTCGCGTGGAGCGAGAGACGAAAGCGGCTGAGAACGCGGAGTGGGCGGATGTATTACACGCATTCGAGGTATAGTGAACAGGAGCAATAATCCTAGCACATCATAATAAATACAGTAACTTACAATATCGCATAACCATGAGAATTAACGCTTTAATATATAACATTAAGGTGTGATGATAACACTAAATATATTATAACATAGTATTTTTGTCTAAGTGTAACTCGTCACTGTTAATCCTTAAGATAACCTCGTTCCTCTGTCTTCAGTAAAGGTCTGTAAGAATAAGTATAGATAGTCCATGGAATATAAAATATAATAATACTATTTATATAATTATCACTGGCTTGAGTGCATGCTCACATTATATATTTAGATCTATCAATATTACTTTAGAAATATTTTATTTACAATAATTATTATATATAATAATAGTAAGTATACAATTAAGATTAAATTTGTCACCTTTTTTTTATTCCCCCTGCTTCAACCCCTTCCCTTCACTACAGTTGATCTAAGATAATAATAAGACTCTCACTAAATCACTATATCTATAAGTATTGAAGATCATCTCTTTAATCGTGCAATCTGGTCTATTTATTATCATTTTAATAACTATGTCACCAATTCTTTGATATCCGCAGTAATCAAAATTACGTATAAACTCGTTAAAATTGTAGCATCTCTACGGTGGGTGTTAGCAGCACCAGAGTTGGCTTCATTAAATCGGGAAACAACCGGACAATTTCTAATTTGTATTAGGCAGGTATTGTTAGGAAAGAGTATGAAATTGCGAGAGATACATCAGAATAATCAAGAAAAGAAACCTAAATACATATTTCTAGAATGAAAAAATAAAAAATAATAATGACATAGATTTCTATCAATACCTTTACGATATTATTCAGGGGCTCATATGATTCAAAAACACAGCTAGAATAAAATAATTAGGAGCGCTGTTTTATAACAAAAACGTATGGCAGAAAAACGTAACACGGCTAAGAGATAACAAAGGCTAATAGAAAAAAAGTATGTCGCAAACACTATAAATGTGTCACATCCAGTTGGCACTATGCTCGTTCACAGCTATATCATTTATAGGACTAACTTGAAATAATAGTGCATTCATATCCTGGCACATCACTGTTCCACTATATTCATTCAGACTTAGAATCCAAAGATGAAAGACATCTACAATAGTGACACTCATTCAGACAACTTTTATCCTAATCACAGTTAACAGGTCGAGTATTGGTGTAGAGCAACAAATAATATTAATATTTGTTTAGATTGACCATCATACTATACTCTGATGTCATCAAAATCTAGAGCATGCAAAGATCTGAACCTTCATGTAACAGAACGTTGAGCACATGTCAAATATCTTCTAAGTTTGTTTCAGATCCTATGGAGAAAACTCTTCACACCAGCTGCGACCAATAACAAGTCGCATAATCCATACGACACGAATAAGAGTGTTTAGAGCCAAGTTATTGAGTGATGCTAGACTGTCGATGTGTTGGAAGAGTGATGGCTTATCACACAGCGGTGTGAGTAAACATAGAACATATCTAGGTATGATGTTGTGAATGACGTCCTAATGTAAAGTGTATGTGTACATGAAGATTTTCGAATAAGTTATCTATATAAAATAACAGAAAAATGTTTTGAAGAATTACGCTATTGGATGTGATGAGTGTGTGTGTGTGTATAAGTGTCAGCGTGAGTGTGTGTGTGGTGTGTGTGTCGTGAGAGTATGTAAAGCTTTTGTGGAGTGTGGGTGCCTGTTGTCATTGTGTGCGAATGTGTGTTATTAACGTTTAATATAAGGGCTTAAACTATATTAATTCCTATGGAGTGTTTTTTTTTTAATTCAAAAAATTATGGAAAGGCACTCTTAATCTTTCACTTACATAATGGAATGCAAAATTATATTAACTTTGAACAATAGCATTTATGTAATCAAAATTAAGTAATCAGGAACAAAATTATGAGAGATGCCCAAGCATCGAAAAGGGAGGCCATAAAACCTCGACTAATAAAAGAGCGGAGCAATGGACTCCCATCATACATTACCTAAAATAGGGGGCAACACCGTACGACGGTCTGGCTCATGCGCAACCGTCTGGCAACACCAAAATCAACTTCAGAGAAACAGTAATGGGGGCCAAACCATCAAGATGCAATATACTAAGACTATATGAAAGCGTGGATAATTTAAAACCAAAGAATTTTCTTGTGAGCACGGTAATTTCTGCTTAGTTGAACGTATACAACCATATGGCTCCTTACCTGAACCATACACACCCGGAAAGTACAATATAGAGGTAACTCTCACTAAAAAGTTTATAGGATTTACTGCCCCTCAATTTAAATCCAATGCTTCGCGAGATTCAGTCATTTTTCCAGTACTGTTTAGGTTTAAACGTTATTTTCCTTTAACATATCGATCTCTAGTTTGACAAACCGTTATCTGTTTTGGCAACAAGAATATATTATTAACAACCGCCTTATAATCCTTCTTAGTAAACAAATTCGAAAACAGAATTAAGGAAGAAGGAAAGTATGAACCAAATGACTAACGAACAGTACTTAAGTTGCGTTATATTCGATTCTTCACACTATAGTAATTAATAGTTGCATCAATGTTAACATGTACAAAACTTCTATAAATATATAATAATTACATTTATGCCTTCCTTAAAAACAATTTAATGAAACTTTTTGAAAATAAAGAGATTAGTAAATATCCATATTGTTGTTGTGACTTTTAGTTAAAGACAAATGCTTTGAGCGAGCAATATTCACACTCGATGAGAATCTGCGTCATTCTTAATTTCTTCTTACCAGCGAGGTTAATGATCTTCCTCTAACTAAGGCTCCTGAGTAGACACTGTTTTCTACAACTGATATAAAATTACCAGTATAATAATAGCTTTATCATCTAATTTTTATCGCAGGTCATTATTTTCACAATTGTTAACAATTGTGATCGTTTCAATTTCAATTTATATCACTTAATTAAAGAGAGCGACACTTCAAACAGCTGGTCCGGCTTTAAACTGGCAGCTAGCATATTACTATCCATTTAACCTGTTATCTAGAGATTTTCCTCTTGGATTCTCACTATTCGAATACAAATCTACAGGTCGACCCACTCTATTCGAACTCTCGTCGATGAACGTTTCCTTTCACGCTTATACACACACGTTCTACTGGCAGATACTTTTCTGAGCCACATACTCCCTCCATGGATCTCCTTCTCAAACTATTGTCCACGTAAGTCCGATTCTCAACCTCCACTTGCCATGATTATTCCTCATCGTACTCAAAGCTTATAATACATTAATATCAGGCAATTCAGCCCTAAACTATCATCCACTAAAAAATACAATTTAATTGTGCATAGTTAATATATCAATCTTGACATTTCTCTTGTATCCTATCGTCTTTAAAATTAATAAACTATTATTCACTATGTCTATCTAACAACATCTTCGATTATTTTTCGGGTTTCACGAACTTTCTTGCCTAGGTAATCCTATCAAAATCACCGGCTTTCTGAATTCTTTTTCATCCACATATTCGTAATAGAAACCGTTATAAGCGGATATTGTAGCCAATATGAATTGATTATCGCGACTACAATTGCAAAGCTAAAAACTTGGGAATACAACCGTTCAACCCTTATCTATAACGACTAACAACTGCTGATCTCCGAAATGTGATCTTTTTTTTTATAAAATTTAAGTCTAAACCTACCATTGTGTTTTAAATGAAATTTTTTTAGGTTTTTCGATTTGATTTTTACTTAATTAAACTTCACATTCGAGCAGCGAAATGGCGTAAAGAGCACATGTTAAAGAAAGAAGAGAGAGAGTATATGAGAGAGAGGAGAGAGAGAGAAAAAGAAAAGATAAGAAGAGAAGAGAGAAAAAAGAGAAAAAAGAGAAAAGAAGAAAAAAGGAACAAAAAAGCGAACACAAAAAGTAACAAGATGAAGAAGAAGAGACTAAAAAAAAAAAAAGAGAAAGTTGAAATATGAAAAAAATATCTTTATAAATTAAACTTTAAATATCACCAGACGTTCACCGACCAGGGTCAAATATTTTCAGCAATGAACAGCTACTAGATAATTCGAAAAAAGAAAATGATTGGCAAATGAATGCAAAACACATAACTTTAAACTAAAGTTTTCACTTTATATTATTATTTATATTTTTTTTAAAATTTTTTCTTTTGTTTTTCCTGTTTCCTGCCTATTCTTTCTCAATAATTTGCCAAATCTATCCAACTAGCTCCATAAGTGGAAAAGCCGTGAAATCGAGTCAGCTCCTCTCTCTCGTCTCTCATCTCTCTCTCTCTCTCTCTCGAATCTGCTCTCTCATCTAATAGGCAAATACACAGCACATCACACACACACACTCTATTCACAGCTTTTTATAGCCATCATCAACTGCTACAGTGTATTTGTATCAAATTACGCTTATTTTGTAGTATTCCAAAAAATAAAAAAATTATTTGGAACATTACCTCAGACACCAATAATAATACCCACAACCAATACACCCACTTCACTGTCCTTTTAAAGACGTCATCTGTTGGTGACCTTCTTCTCGTCACTGGGGGGGCCCCAAAAATTTCTCTTGTTTTTTTTTTGCACATATCTCCTCCTTCAGGCATTTCTTTACTGACGCAATTCACTTTTGATTAAAAGAAAAATTCTCAACTTTTTATTTATTTCATTTGTTTTCCACGAAAAATCCAAAAATGCAAAATAGTTACCAAAAAAAAAAAATTTGTAAATCAATCATATGTACCTCCCCAGATACATAAGCCCAGAAAACTTCATCCTGAT
>JABUQX010030702.1:35000-42262 GCA_015478945.1 Trachelipus rathkii
TATAATATAATAATATATATATATAATTATATATATAATTTATTCTATATATATATATATAAAATATTAGTATATTATATAATATTAATATATATATATATATCATATATATATATATATATATGTATATATATATATATTTAATATATATATCTGTGGTAATATACTACATAGTGTAAGTGTCTATATGTGTGTTTGTGTGTGGTGTGTGTGATGTGTTGGGTGTGTTGGTGTGTTGTGAGGGGGGAATATCCATCACTTTCAGAATCGATAATACGCAGTTCATACGATAATTTTGATTTCTTCATATTGACGTATGAACGTTTCTTTAATTATGATGAAATAAGGATTTTTTTTCCAGGAGGAGAAATGGATATGAGGTGTTTGAGATACTAAGTTGTAGGGCTGCTTTGCTTTATATTCTGTGTGAAACTTGCTTGATGATTTTATTTAACTCTTATCAAGCTTGGATTCCACCTCAACTTTGTTTTCTTTCTTTGGCTCTCTTGGCTCTGATCATTAGATGCTTCCTATTGAGATACTTCATTAATTTCTTTTCTTACCAAGTGCTTGAAGATTTTTCAAATGTAGTAATCCACCTCAATATTTTTATCTTTGTGGAAATCTCTTAAGCTCTTGATTACATTCTCTTCAATAGCTCTTCTGCGTTGCTTGAAAGTTCAAACTATAATTTGCATTTATATTTCCCATTGCTTTCGCAAAGATCAGTTTAGTGATTTACAAAAATTAACACAGGTTTTAAATTTGAAATTGTTGTTGTATTTCCTAGTATTATATTTTTTCTTAATATTGGCTTTCCATAGCCTTATTCTATGTTACAAGCTCTCAATATTGCCACACCTATATATCTCTGATTAGTAAGCAAGAATTCTCTTTTGCATCGATTTTACTCTATTTCTAACCATTTTGTTCATCAGAGGCAAATTTCTAATCAAGGTAGAATGAAAATGTTTTCTTTTTAATTTTACAAGGTTACAATTTAAAATTAATAGTATATATATAATAATATACATATATATATATATATATATATATAATATATATATAGATATATAATAATATATATATATATATATATAGTATAGGTAAATAAAATATATATAATATATATATAATAATTTATATTATATATATAATATATATATAAATATAATAGATATATATATATATAATATATATATAATATATATATATATTAGATAATATTAATATATTATATAATATATATAAAATATATAATATATAATAAATATATATATATATACATATAGATATAATATATATATATATAATATATATAATATAAATATTTATATTACCAATTTTATATTTTATACATATACTCATATATATATATTATATATATATATATATATATATATAATAAAAATATATATATAATAATAATATATATATTATATATTAATATTTATTGTACTAAATATATATATATATGTAGTGATTTATTATATTATAATTAATATATAATTATATATATTATATATAATATAATAAATATATATATATTATATATATATAATAACATATAATAATAAAATAATATAATATATTAATACTACCCTAGTTAAAATCTAATATATTAATAAATATACCTATCTTATATACGTATCAATATAATATATATCAAATATATATATAAATATATATCTATATATTACATATATATAATTATCATGATTATACATATATAGTCAAGTGTGGTAATAAAAAAACTTAAACTTGGTTTTCTCTCATACACTTGATATATAAAATCTATGTTAATCATTTATTGAGTGTATAGTGAAGTATTGAATTATGTTATTAAAATATTTTTTGAATATTAAGAAAAAAAAAAAACCAATTTTTTTCTAATTTTTTTAACACGAATGAAAGTTGTAAAATGGGTAAAAAAAAATATTAGTTAAATTGCTACAAAAATGAACGTAGGGTCACATTTACTTTCTGTATCGAGATACATTATAGTTAGATGATTACCAAATGTCTCCTTCACGACCATTTCCAGGTTAGGCAGCCACCCTCTCCTGGGGGGCTCATGCATGAACCTCGTCTATGACGAGGTTACATCACCAAAAGATGGGTGGTGCCAAGTTTGAGGAAATACAAATGTCGCAACTCTTCCGTAATAGGTATGGATGCTATGCGTGCGGTGAGTCCGGTTTGATGAGCAGTGCGGTGCCAACTCTGACTCCTCTGACTCAGACTTCTTCTCCGACTCATCTCCCTCTGACTCCCTTCTCCCTTCTTTGTGCATTCCGGCATTCTTTTTCAGGCGGGCCTCCGAGGAGTCCCCTGGATTCTAACTCCGACTCGCTCCCGACACCCTCCTACTACTTCCTTCCTCTAGCAATCTCCAAAATTTCATCCTTTCTACGGTCATTCATGTAGTAGCTATTAGTACAGTTAGAGAGTCCTGTCTGCTTATAATTCTACATATTTAGGGTTATTACCGCTCTAAATTTGAAGCCCGACAGGTACGTGTCCGTGACCCCCCTAGTGGGGCTGTCTCCTAAAAATAGAAATGACGAAGAAGGATAAAATTTGGAATATCATAGAGGAGAAGAGTAATGAGGATCAGAAATCGAGCTGGAGCCGAACCGCACCGGTGCTGGGCCAGAGCCAGACCAGTACCGGCTTGAACTTTTGCCGTGCCGAGTTAGTAAATTATGTCTGTAATGAAAATACAATATTGTCTCTGTACTATATTGGCTATCAACCCGTAGATCTCGAATATGAGGTTTCAATTTCAGTAAAGGGTGTCGTGGACCCCAGATGGGGGTTTCCACGAAGAAAACCAGTGATTTTTTTCTACCCCATTATGATAATTTGCATGGGGTCACAATAATTTTTTTTTCTCTGGACAATCTAATTAATTTTAAAAAAACAATTATTATTGCCCAAGTTCCTCATCAATATGTAGTAATACCAAAAAAAAATTAACAAATGTATGACATTTGAAATGCGTATCAAAGTTGTAAACACCAAAAAAAATGACTGAGTGTTTTTTAACTGGATTTCGACATATTTGTTATCACCTGAATTACAGTCCCTTTAGAGCAGTCCATTCTCTTTGCCTTTTTTTTTATAATTATAAACACGACTACCAGAAACAGCTAAATAAAGCTCTCAAAAAATTATTTTCAGGAAAGGGGAGAGGATTTTGTATCTTTTCTGCCCACCAACCTAAAAAACTTTTTTACCCCACTTGAATATATATAAACTATATATATATAAATAAATTATAATATAATAAAAAAAATAAAATAAAATATATATATATATATTATATAATATATATATTTATAATATATATAATATACTATATAATATATATATATATATATATATATATATATATATATATATATATAATATATATATATATTAATAATAACTTTAAAAGTAAATCAAATATTTTCTCCACGATCTTGTCAAGCATTTGAGCCATAATTATATATAATTAAAATATATATTATATATATATATATATTATATATAATAATTTATATATAATATATATAATATATATATATATATATATATATACTATAATTATATATATAATAATATAATTATATATATATATATTATATATATATATATAAAATATATAGTATATATATATATAAATATATTATATTAATTATATATAATATAAATATATAAATATATATATATATTAATAAATATAGTTATATTAATTATGCCTTCGAGACAGATTGATGAAGATGGTTTATATTCTTATATTAAATATTCTATATTATATAATAATTATTTGTTAAACTTTTTTCTCTTATAAATATATTAGATAGTTTTTATTTAATATCATATATATAATATATATATTATATATATATATATATATATATATAAAATAATATATATACTATATATATATTAATATAAACTTATTATATTATTATTTTAATTTATTAATATTAAATATAAACTAAGTTATTTTATTATAAAAAAATAAATAAAAAAAAAAAAATAAAACTAAATATTTGAATAAAAATAATATATATAACTATAAATATAATAATAATATAACAATAAATTATAAAATAAATATAATAAATAAAAATATAAAATAATAAAAATATATAATAAATATAATATTAAAAATAATATAATATAAATAAAAAAAAAGATAAAATATAGATATATATATAATATATTAGGTATGAAATACATAAACTACATATTCTGCAAATCAGTAGTGGCTGTTTTACAAATGAATAAGGTTAAGAAGTTTAGAAAACCTTTTAAGACAATCTACATGAAGAACGAGACATATGAACACATATTTCCCCGCATTCGACTTAATATATTTAACATAAGGTATGAGAGATTATAAGTATAAAATGTTTTAGTAAAAACGAAACAACTATGATATATTTAATTTTATGAAAAAAAACCAACAAAAAAAAACTGTCGTTTTTGAACAGTTTTAGGGTGAAGAGAGAAATTTTTTTTTTTGAATTTCCACTAAAAACTGCCATAAAATCTTTAATTTTCAAGATATTTCAATTGTTTTTTGCACTAAAATACTCCCATTTAGTGTGGGTAATAAATTTTAGTTAAACACCTTATTTGAAAATTTGTTTTTTAATTTTTTTTTTACATCTTCTGAAAAGTACTTTCCAAATATTTTTTGAACAGAGAATAGTCAACCATGGTTGACACCAACCTTACGTTCTACCAAAACATATAATATAAACGTCAGTTTGTTTACACGTTTAAATGTGAGCTTGGTACCAAATTTGAAGAAAAAAATATCTGTTCTTTTTTAATGAATTTTTTTTATATTCTTCATGTAAGGAAAAAATGAAATGTTAGAAAAACACGCACAAATAAACATTTGGAAAATTTTCATTTTTTAGACGGCAAGAAAAAAAAAACTTTATTCATCATATAAAATATAATATATTATATATCGATAATATTATTATTTTATTATTATATATATATATATATATAATATATATATATATTATATTTATATATATATAATATATATATAATATATTATATAATATATAATATATATATTTATATATATATAATATATAATATATTTATATATAATTATGATATATAGAGGGTATATTATAATATATATACTATATATATATGTATATAGGTTCAGAACCTTCTATTGATGTTAAATAATAAGTACAGATTTCTCAAAGCATGATGTCGAGTAGTGACTTGAAACCTTTTCGTGATCCTTTTTTTAGGGAGGGCGGATCGACTAAGTTGTGTGTTGGGTGTAACACTGTACCATTGTCAACGGCGACGCTGTTGTCGATGGTCGAGTCCTGGCGAGGGTGAATTTTTTTCTCCTTATTATTGCAAAAATTTGTCGTAACAAGCATGTTTGTCTGAGATTGTCGTCGGATCCTTGACTTGGTCTGTTGCTTCTGTAACCCATGAGCACCCCTGAAGAATGCCATGTACCCCAGAAGGGTTCCAACCACCTTCTGTGGATTTAAAAGTATCGAGTTCAAAGCAGTGATATCGAAGCAGAGATTTGAAAACTTCCGATATGCCTTCATTTTAGGGATCGGATCGACTAGTGCAGATGGCCTATGATGAATTGTCTGACGCGAGCTGTTGCGATGATTCGAGTCCTGAGGCGCGAATGAAATTTTTCGTTTCTATTGCAAAATTTGTGCAACAAGTGTCTTGTGCGCATGGGCTTCCTTGACTTTGGTTCTTGATTCCTGCAACCATGAGCACCCTGAAGAATGCCGTGTTAACCCAGAAGGTTTCCAACCACCCCTTTATTGAATTAAAATAAGTATCGAGTTTCAAAGCAGTGAGTAGTAAGGTTACATAAAAACTAAAGGGTGAGAAACCACATGACCAGCGATGAGCAATATAAAAAAGATATTTTTTAAAAAATTAAAATTTCAGAGGAAAATCTATAAAGTTGGATTAAAAAAAAAAAAAAATTAACGTTAAATGTAAAATAAAAAAGTAAAAACCACTCCAGCGATGAGCACATACAAAAAAATTTTTAAAAAATTAAAAATTAAAAAAAATTATAAATTTTTAAAAAAAAATAAAAAAAAAAATAAAAAAAAAAAAATTAAAAAAAAAAAATAAAAAAAAATTTAAAAAAATTTTTTTTTTTTTTAATTTTTTTTTTTTTATTTTTTTTTTTTTTTAATTTTTTTTTTAATTTTTTTTTTTTTTAAATTTATAATTTTTTTTAATTTTTAATTTTTTAAAAATTTTTTTTGTATGTGCTCATCGCTGGTCATGTGGTTTCTCACCCTTTAGTTTATGTAACCTTACTACTTTTTTAAATTTTTTTTTAATTTTTTTTTTTAAAATTTATAATTTTTTTTAAATTTTTTAATTTTTTTTTAAAAAAATTTTGTATGGCTCATCCGCTGTCATTGTAGTTCGCTCACCCTTTAGTTTATAAACCTTGACTCACTGCAAGTGAGTCGAAAGCGGAGAATTTGAAAACTTCGAGATTCCCTTCTTTTTTGGTAGGCGGATCGACTAGTGGTAAGAGCATCTATTACAATTGTTAAAGTGACCTGTTTCGATGGTTCGTACTCCTGCGCAAGTGAATTTTATTCGTTCTTATTATGCAAATTTTCGTAACAAGCATGTGTGCAGCCTTGCCGTTAATTAAATTCGTAGGTTGCTCCTGTAACCCATGACACCCCGAGCAATGCCCGTGTGCCCCAGAGGGGTCCAATCACCCTTCCTGGGTATTAAATAAGTATCGATTTCAAAGCAGTGATATTCCGAAAGCAGAGTTTGAAACTTCCGAGAGCCTTCTTTTTTTAGAGGAGGCGGATCAGAATGGTAGAGCTTCCTGTACATTGTCTAACGCGACGCTGTTGTCGATTGGTTCGAGACCTGGCGCGAGTGAAATTTTTTACTTCTTATTGAAAATTTGTGGCAACAAGTACCTTGTTGCGCATGCGCGTTCCTTACTTTGTCGAGTGTTCCTGTAACCCATAGAGCACCCTTGAAGAATGCGTGTAGCCCGAAGGTCCAACACCTCCGTAGATTAAATAAGTCAGCGAGTTTCAAAGCAATTGATATCGATCAGTAGATTTGAAAAAATCCGAGAGGCTTCTTTTGGGGAGCGGATCAGACTAGTGGTAGAGCCTCCGAACATTGTCTAACGGCGACGCTGTTGTCATTGGTTCGAGTCCTAGCAACAGTGAAATTTTTTTCGTCTATTATTTGCTAAT
>JABUQX010030703.1:0-5000 GCA_015478945.1 Trachelipus rathkii
AAATTAAAATATAATTTGCGATTTGAGGTAAATCCTGACGTCTAGGATTTTTTTCAATAGGTTTTTCGTTTTCAGCACACCAAAATACATAGAAATCAGTTGGAAATAATCAAACAGTTTTTTGGTCGCAGATCTGTGTAATAATAATAATAATAATAATAATAATAATAATAATAATAATAATAATAATAATAATAATAATAATAATAATAATAATAATAATAATAATAATAATAATAATATAATAATTATAATAATTAATAATAATAATAATAGGTTAAGGTAGATTGGGTAGGGTTAGGTTAGGTTAGGTTAGGTTAGGTTAGGTTAGGTTAGGTTATGGTTGGTTAGGTTAGGTTAGGTTAGGTTAGGTTCAGGTTAGGTTAGGTTAGTTTAGGTTAAGTTACGTTATGTTACGTTGCGTTACATTACGTTACTTTACCACGTTAGGATAGGTTAGATTAGCAGTAAAGTTATACATATTTGAGAATTATTGTAAATGATTTTAACGAATATAGCTAATTTCTAAAATTCTTTTAATTTTACTAATAGTATATTTGTTTGTTGTTTATTTTTATATGTATAATATTATAATTATATACTATACTTTTATATATAGTGTATATTTGTATATATTATTTATATCTATATATAATATAGTATATTTATTATTTACTATATATATATATATATATATATATATAAATATCAACGCTGTTTGGTGTTTTTATCGTACTATTTATAGCATAGATAAGTTAAAATGGTCGCTGAAATTCTAAATATTTAAAACTTTTATTTTTCTTTAATTAAAGGTGACTCTTATATAGGAAGGGAATTGCTATCGTAAAGAGACTCTGATTGTGATTTCATTTCAGCTATGGCTTCTTAATTGTCATTTGGGCTTTGAAAATTCTTGGATCATGTATTTAGTCTAATGAATAACAAGTCTGAGCAACGCGTTACTGATTTTCTGAACTTTTCGATTTTTTATTTTTCTATTTTCAATTTCTACTTTTAATTTATATTTTCTATTTCCTATTTTTTTCTCTATTTACTATTTCCCGTTTTCCATTTTCCATTTTCCATTTTTCATTTTCTATTTTCTATTTTTTATTTTTATTTTTTGTTCTATATTTGAGCTATTCGTAAATATGTACAACATAAGGTTTCGCGACTTCTTCAGGTGGTCTTTAAAAAAGAAAATTTCAATTTGTTTTGTCTTAAAATTAGTTAAATTTATTGGAAAATATGTCAGAATGATCAAAGGAGAGCTAAAATGATATATATATTTATTTATCATATATATATATATATGGTAAAATATATATTATATATTATATTTATTTTTTTATTATCTTATTATATATATATTATATATATTTATATATATATATTATATAGTTATATATATATATATATATAACTATTAATATTTAATAGGTATATACTATATGTATTATATAAGGGTACGCCCCCCGCTGATCAGGTCATACTATATAGTATTGACTTATTATATTATATATATTATATATATATATATTATATATACTATATATATATATATATACTTTATTATTCTTATATATATATATATATGTATTAGTATGTACGAGAGTACGTAGTACTGTAGACGTCATGTGATATATAGGTTTATAAGGTATATATCAGGCTCTATGACTATAGGTAGTTGTATTCATTAGGTGTGATCATGGTAAGGTGAGTTTATTATATTATTATTATAGGGGTAGTGGGAGGTAGTGGTGTGTGTGTATATTAGGTAGGGGGGGGTAAGTATACGTACTGACGGACGGGCGTCAGTGAGGATAATAGGCTTGTGATAGGTCGTGTCACTGCGCAGGAGGTGGGTTCTTTTAGCTTGTTGTATTTATATGTGATCGATTATAGTTCTATCTATATTATGTGTGTATTATAGGCTATATTTAGTAGTGTAGGTGTATAGGGTATTACTGTATAGTGCCTAGGTTGATTATTTATAGTTTTTTGTATTAGTTGGGGTGGCCCGGGGTGTAGGTTATCTTTATAGGTATATGTCGGCGTAGCCGATTATTTACTATTGTTAGTTTTGGCCGCTGCTGGCGTGGATTACTAGTGAGTATCACCTATTGTCGTAATGTTGGGGTGGGTACGTTAAGCTGTGATATGCGCTTTATGTTACGGGGGTGAGTGATTACTAGGCTATATATAGTATGTATGTGGAGCTACGTGATATAGACTATTTTCTGTGTGTGTATTATTAGCGTGATACGGTTGTGATAGTTAATTATTGTGTGCCGGTGGTCGTGGTGGCGTTGCTAGTATCTACTGAATGTTAGTGGGGGTGTATCTTTATTGCTTACGCGTTACTTAGGGTCTATTTAGTGACATACGTATATAGCTATCGGTTGCGGTTGCGTCCTCATGTTGAGGTCGTAGGGTTACGGTCTGAGGTATAGCTTGGTTTGTAGGTATGTACGGCTTTAGGTCTCGTTGTAGTCATAGTTCTGGGTCTTAGTTATTTTGGCCTGATGTAGGTAGTGTACTTATGAGGTTTGATCAGCGTGGTATATTTTGGTAGGTAGCGGTGAGCCAGCCTTTGGTAGTTTTCGTGACTGCGGTATGCAGTCTAGCCTGATATCCGTATCTTCATCACCTCGTTGAGCTGCGTGATGAGACTGCTTCGGCGGAGTTAGGTTTTGTCGGGGCCTACGGCCGTTAGTTTTATCTTGTGAGTAGGCTATGTATATTAGTGTGACGCGCTTGAGTTTAGTTGTTTTTCCTGGAGGTGTAGATATTGAGTAGAAGTATGAGTGATTATATATTATCACGTGATTTAGTGAGCTTCTCTAACGGTATAGGTCTCTACTAGTTACTTATTCGCTAGTATGTGACCGTATAGTACTCTGAGGTAATGGCTACGCCTTAGTTTTTCTCCGATCAGCTAGGTGGTACTCAAGTGTTGCATAGTAGCATGTGCTTATTTTGTACTACCGTGTTTGCATTTCAGTGCCGTACTATTATGCGGTAGGTAGTTCGGCGGGTTCTGTTATATACTGATTAGTGTCTTACTCGTGAGTATAGCTACCTGCTTTGAGCTTTAGGTTTTATTACTTAAGTGAGTTACCTATATATCTATAGTATATTAGGTATAGTACGTGGAGATAGTGAGGGGGTATGAGTGTCTATTATATAGGGGCGTGCCAGCCCTGTTGGGCTTGTGTTTGCCATTTTGTGGGAGCGTGCGAGGTGTACGACTGACGCTGGGTGGGTTCTCTCGCGCGCCTGGCTTGTGGTGTGCGGCGCCGGGTTGCGGGCGTAGTATCGTGTACTAATTATTGGGTTCTACGTTACTTTACTTATATCTTATCTACTATCTCTCCTAGTTTATCTGTACGTGGTTTTTGCGGTGTGCTATGTATTCTATATTTCATGTTTTTCTCTTCTTATGCTTATGCGGGGCTAGTGTAGTGTTTCGTAGTAGCTTTTCTTCATTTTATAACTTCATTTCGTATGTTTGCGGGTACGTAGTTATTCATTTAGCTGCTCTGAGAATAGAGTTGGGCCTAAGCTACAATCTAGGCCGATAGTTTATGAGCTATCTAGTAGCGAACTTGTGAGTGAGTTATTGTTTCCGCTTCGTATAGGTAGTGGTGTGTCAGTTATATATTCTATATTTATGAGTCGTTATTATATGTCCTTATAGTGAAGTCTATATATCCTATTTATATATATAGCATAGTGTGTTACCTTTTGTATTTACGTGTTGTCGTTGCGGAGTAAGTTTATTGAGTGGAGACTTATGTAACTAGGTGCGGCTTATTTAGGCGGCTTTACCTTGTCGGGTTGCTTGTGTGGACTTGTCTTGTAGGGGGGCGGGTGGGGGTGATTGACGGTCTTATATATCGTTATATCACGCCTAACTGAGTATTGTTAGGCTTTTTTTACCGTGAGTAGCTGGGATGTAGGTGAGGTGTCCGCTGGGAGTATTGCTGGGCGTTAGTATCCACTGTCCCGCTCCGCAGGTGTCGTACTGTTATAGTAGGCGCTACCTTAGCTTCGCTGTATATATAAACGTGGACTGTGCTTGTAATTACGTAGTATTTCAGTCTAGCAACTTATATGAGATACCGTTGAACAGCGGGTATTCGTAATCTGTTTAGTTTCGTAGCGTTTTTGCGCCAGGATGTATAGAATAAATGTTCCCTATACTAAGGGGCTTACATGTGCATTTGTTGGCGTGGTACAAGGGTATTATCATTACGGTAGGGATACGTTATACTTATTTTGATCCTTACGATTGTTATGGTCTTTCCTAATATATATGTGCGTGATATTAAATGACTGATACTACCGTCACAAAGTGCTAGATTGTGTTATACCTAGTATATTAATTATTACGCTATATATATTAGGGGCGTGAGCTGGGTTTCTAGGGCTACGTCGCGTGAAGCCGGTTCGTTTACTCAGTATTATATATTATATGTGTGTACCGGTGCAGTGTGGCGATGGTTGACTACGTCTGTCGCGCGGACGCGTGAGTGGGGCACTTCTGGTGAGAACTTAGGCTAGTTAGCCATTGTAAGTCATATAGTGCGTATCCGGCTTATGCACATTAGACGCTTGAGGATATAAGATACTCAGTGAGGTCAGGTGAGCACGACGAGCTACAAGCAGCGGCGAAATCAGAAACAGGATTACAGGTGAGGATGATCCGTAATAGTAGCGGGTTCGTGCTATAACGTAAGGAGATATCTTGGTCGAAGTGAGCGATTACTGTGATTGTGACAGGTGCGCCACGTTATACTAATTATATATCTAACTATCCGTACGTGCTAATTTATTTTGGGTAGGGTCTAAGGGGGCGGCGAAGTATATTTAGGGTTTATAACGATTGTTAAGTGGTATTTAATACTCAAACTATGGCAGTCCTATTTTTGGTGTACTGATTCTAGGGTACGTGTATCAGTACGGTATTATAGTATTGACTCTTCTTACACACACTG
>JABUQX010030703.1:15000-21992 GCA_015478945.1 Trachelipus rathkii
TTCCTATTTTCTATTTTCTATTTTTTATTTTTATTGTTTTAGTTTTCCTTAGGTTTATCCTGGGACCCCCTTTCTTTGCTTTTTCCCATTATTTCCAATTTTCGCCATTTTCCGATTTTCCCATTTCCCATTTTCTATTTTTTAATTTTCTATTTGCTATTTTCTGTTTTCTATTTTATATTTTTCTAAATTATCCGAGGAGGAGAAAACGTTTCACATTTTTCAGTGGTTTTCAGAAAAACACAGAAACTTTCAATTTGTTCTGTAAACTTAATTATTGGAAATTGTTATTGAAAATTTAAGAAAAGGGAGAGCTAAATATTAATTAATATATACTATATGTGTGATACTATATATTATATATACTAGTATAGTATATTATATAATAGCTTATATAGTATATATAGTATAGTATATATATAGTATATATGTATATATCATATATTATAATTATATATATACTAATATAATAATACTAATATTATATATATGACGTATATATATACTATTATTATTATATAATATATATATATTTAGTTATAGTAGTATGTATTAACTTTAGTAATTAGTATATATATATATAGTATAAGGCATATATATATAGTATGTATAGTTAGAAAAAGTATATATATATATATAGTAGGTATATATATATATATTATATGGTATATATATTATTAGTAGTATATATAGATAAGTATAAGTTTTAGTATATATATTTATATTAGTATATATATATAGTATATATAGTATTATATCTATAATATATAAATGATAGTAGTTATATATATATAGTATATATATATATATATATATATGAGTAGTATATATATTATTACATATATATTATATATATATATAGTATACACGCACACAGTTCTATATATATGATATATAGGTATTATGATATGATTATATATATATAATATATATATTAGCTATATACTATATACTATTATAGTATATATAATTATATAGTATATATAATATGATATAGTGTAATGTTTATATAATATATATACTATATATTATAGTATATTATATATATATATAGTATATGTATATATATATAGTGATATATATTAGATCAGTATATATATATCATATCAGTGTTACTCTGTATGTTGGTGGTATATAGTAGAGTTTGGAGGTGAGATGAAGTATTAGTTTAGTATATAGTATAGGGTATATATAATATAGTATTATTATATATATAGTAGTGTATGTTTATAGTAAGTATATATATATATATATTATATATTTATATTATATATCGTGTATATATATATATATATTATATAATTAGTAAGGTATAGTGTATATAGTATATATATATGTTATATAATAGTATCTTCATATATATTAATATACATATATATTATATATATATATAGTATATATAGTATATATATGACCTTCAATATAATATTATATGAGATATATATATACTATATATATAGTATATATACTTATAGTAGTTATTTATATATATATATATAGTAGTATATATGACATATGATAGTATAGTAGTAGTATTTATATATATATATGAGTTAATATATAGTATATATTTATATATATAGGTATATATAGTATTATATATATATAGTAGTATGATGATATAGATTATATAGTATTATATTATATATATATATATTATATTACTATATATATATTATATAGATATATGGTATATTATATATTATATATATATATAAATATATATATGATATGTATATATAGTATATTATGGTGTATATATATATATAATTATGATATATATATATATGTGATGTTTATTATATATATAGTATACTGTATAGTATAATGTATATTTATTTATAAGCTAGTATAGTATATATATATATATTTATAGGTAGTTATATAAATATATATATAGTATATAATTATATATATACTATATTGTATTGTTATATATATAGTAACTATATGATAGTAGTATAATATATATATGATTTTTAATATAATATATATATATATATATTATATATACTATATATATGTGTATAGTATAGTAGTATACATTATATATATGTATTAATATAATGTATATATATAAGTATATATTATATTAATGATATATATATATATATTATATATATATATATATTATATATTATATTATGTATATATATATATATATAGCATATATATATATATAAAGTTAGTATATATATATATATATTATGTATATATATATATATAGTACTATATATATATATATAATATATATTATATATATAATATATATATATATATATATGAATATTATAATATATAGTAATATATATATATATAGTATATATATATAATATAATGTATATATGATATAGTATATATATAGTATATATCAGTATATAGTTATGAAGTAATTATTATTATTGTTATAGTAGTATAGTATAATAGATAGTAGTATATATATATAGTATATAGTATATATAGTATATATATAAGTATATATATATATATATATGGTGTGTATTTTTTATATATAGTATATATATATAGTATATTATATATATATATAGGTATATATGATATATATATATATATATATTATAGTATATATAGCCTGCATGTTTGCTATGAGTATTATAGTATGATAAGTATATATATATATATATATATATATATAGCTAATATCTCGTATATAATATAAATATACATTATATTTGAGTAGTAGAGTTCATATATATATAGTATATATTTATATATATATAGTATTGTATATATATATTGAGGTAGGTATATTATATTATATAATATTATATATATATATATATTATATTAGTTATAAGTATATATATATATATATACTATATGATATATACTATAGTATATGTGTTTCATGATATATATATATATATTTACTAGTAATACTGACTTCTATATAAGTCGGATATATATATGATAATATAATATTTAAATAAAAAATATATGGATATTTATATATATACTATATAATATGATATATCAGTGTTCAGGATGGACAATCCTTGAGGGTGTGCTAGGGTGCGTTGAGAAGGATGTGATCAACGTGAGGAATGAACGTAGTTAGAGGAGTGGTGTGGTGTTGGAAAAAGGGGGTAAATGGAAGAGAATATATGAATAAGTATGGTTGAGATGGTTTGGTTCATAGGGTGGAAAGGATGAAGTGATAGTCCGCGGTTGTTAAGCGGATGTATAGGGTGGCGAGTGTGTTGGGAACGGACCGGCCGGTTGGGAGACCGGAGAAAAAGTGATGTGAGTCAGTAATACGAAATGTTTGAGGGAGAGAGAAAATCTGAGTTTGGGTAGAGGGCGAGATAGAAAAGGGTGATGATAAGCAGGAGTGAAGATTGCGGGGGATTGAGAGGGGGTATGGTTGTGGCCCACCTGGGCGCAAGGGATGAAAACCCTTACCTTGGATTTACCATATTGAGGGTCCATCGCTGTCCCATGAAGCTTTGGGATGGATTTTCTGACTGCGATGCAGTTCTCACTAATTAAATGGTACTGAGGGGGCGGTGGTAAAGGCTGGGCTTTTCCTTTTCGACGTGTGTCATGTTGTCTTCTACTGCTTTTTCTTTTCCGATGCTGCGTGGTACGGCACCTTACTGCCCATTGCTTGGGGAATAATAGAAGGCAGATAAAGAGAAGAAGAAAGAACGAATATCATATATATAGGACTATATAGGTATATATACGTATGATGAGTATATATAGGTATGATTTAGCTATTACTAACGGTTAGTATAGTAGTATACTGATATATAGGTAGAGGTAGTATTATACTATATAGTACGTATGATAGGTAGTAGATGTATATACGTATATGTATATATAAGGTAGCGCATTAGTTTCTTTGTGTATGACCTCAATATTGCCCAAATAAAACTGTTTCAACGTTCCTTTAACAAATTAACAGTATTTCAATAAGTCGTACCGACAATAAACATAAATGGCTCTGTGCAAAGGGATTTTTACCGTGACTCATCATAAATTTTCAGTCTTCTTCGGTAAAATACTTTCAAATAACTTACTTCACGACATAACAAAGCTTTTTTGTCCTCTATTTTTGGGCCTCGGTAGATACTTCTCCAACCAACCACAAGACAAAAACATATTACTTATGAAACATAGAATCCTCTAATTGTGTATAATTAGAGGACACTTCAAATAACATCATGTAGAATGTTCCAAGATTACTCGACAGATTTCAAAAGAATACATATCCTCATTGATTTGCGAAAATCTAAAGTGTTTTAAATTTTGCAAAAAAGTTACACCAACCTCTCGCCAAGCTAGCTACCTTCCCTAAGCTCCTAACCTAACGCACTCATAACCGACATTATGCAAAAATCTTACATCTAATACGGAAACAGATTTAACTGGTCTCATCACATTCGGCTGTAATATATTTCTCAATAGCAATCACGACACACACAATTCTTAAGATCCCGGAGAAGAGATCACTCACTTAATAAAAATCCATGAAAAAAAAAATAAAAAAAAATGTAGCAAACAATATGGAAACGTGAGTATATAATAATGAATCATTAATAATAATAATATAATAATAATTTAATAATAATATAATAATAATAATAATTAATAATAATTAATAATGATAAATAATATAATTATAATAATAAGTAATAATTAAAGAATAATATAATAATGGAATATAATAATAAACAACAACAATAGCAACAACAATAAGCAATAATCAATACAATTAACATTAAACAAGTAACAATACACAAGTAATTAATTAATTAATATAATAATAGATAATAATATATGTAATAATGAATTAATAATAATAACTAATAAATTATATCAATACATAATAATAATAATAATAATAATATAATGATAATAAATAATTAATAATTAATAATAATATATATAATTACAATTACGATTACAGATTAAATTACAATTACAATAATCAATTTACAATTATATAATTTATAATTATAATTATATTATAATTAATTTAATTATAATTATAATTATAATTATATGATTATAATTATATTTATAATTATTAAATATGAATTATAATTATAGATTATATATTATAATTATTCAACAATTATGAATTAATAATTATAATTATGAATTATTAATTATATTATAATGTATAGATAATTGCATGTATCAATTTAATAATTTATAATTATAATGTAATTATAATACAAAAAATATTAATAATTATATCTAATTAATAGATTGTGATATCATTATATAGATAATAATGTAATAATAGAATATAATGAATAATAATATATCAATAATTATGAATGAACATTTTTGTATTATAATATAATAGAATGAGATAAAAATAACATAATAATAATAATGCAGATATGGACTTCCCCAACAAAATAATAACGATAAGTATAATAATAGTAATAATTACGAAGAATGTTTATGATTATAAATAATTAATAATATATATAATTGATAATAATTGTTCATTAAGAATAATTGTGAATCTTTAGTATAAATAATATATATATATTTTTAAATTAGATTAATTTTAGATGCTGTGATAAAGCGTTTACGTTGAACGTTTAGGAGGAAGGTTAGATTAGCAGTAAAAGTAATACAGTATTTTAGAATTAGTTCTTAATGATTGTTACACGGATTGAGCTGAATTTACGTAGATTCTTTTAATTATTATAATATATATTTAATATATATATATTATATATATATAGTATATATATATATTATATTATAGTATTTATATATGTATATATGAGTATATAATATATATATGGTATGTTATATATTGATATATATTATATATATATATAATATATATATTAGTTTATGTAATAATTTTATTTATATATATAGGCTTTGATTATTAGTATATCTATATTAAATAGAATATTTATTATATAGTATTATAAGTTTTTATTTCCACATTTCCTCTTTCAATAGTTTTGATAAATACTATATAGTATATTATATATATATTTATATATTATATATACATATTTATATATATAATATAATATATATATATATATGTATATATATATATATATATATATAATTATATATATATATATATATATATACATGTATTATATTTATAAAGATAATATTGCCAGAATATAGTAGATAGTGTTTCAATAGTCTATAATTTCTTTCATGGATCGATATATAGCTACGTGTGTATATATAAGTATGATGTCGTTGACCTGTGATATATTATAATAGTTATGTTATGAATATATAACTTTTATTATATTTATATAGTATATTAACTAATATATATATATATATTATATAGTTATATGATATATATATATATATATATATTATATAGTATATTATATATATATATAATATATATATATAATATATATCATATTGATATATGTATATATTATATATAATATATACTTAGTATATGATATATAATATATATATATATTTATATAGTATATATATTATATATATATATGTATTATATATTTATATATTTATGATACTATATATATATTTATAAGAATATATATATATATATATATATAAATATATTATATATATATATGTATTATTATATATATATATATATATATATAGTATATTCTATATATAATATATATAGTATTATTATGTATATATATATTAAAATAATTTATATATATATATATATAGTAATATATTATTATATATATATATAGTATATATATATATAATATATAGATAGTATATAGTATATATATATATATATATATATATATATATGCTATATATAGTATATATTATAGTATATATATATATATATATACTTTAATATATATTATTTATACTATATATTTATATATATATATATATGATAGTAGTATATAATATATATATATAGTATATATATACTATATATATATAATATTATATATATAGATATATTGCTATATTAATAGTATCTATTATATATATATATATATTTTATATATTATAGTATA
>JABUQX010030704.1:7500-10000 GCA_015478945.1 Trachelipus rathkii
ACCGAACCACCCCAAAATGTGGGAACAGTATTCCATACAGGGGCGAATAAGACCCTTATATAACTGGAGCAAAGAAAAATTCACGCAATCTGAACAGAATACCCAGCTTTTTTGAGGCCATTTTAGCAAACGATGTGATATGGGGTCTCCAAGACAATTCACTATTTATGCTTTAGTCCAGGAATTGTTGAAAGTTAGAAGCTACAAAAAGGATATTAGGAGCCGTCAAAGGAAATAGGGAAAGCTGAGTATTTCTGGGAGAGGGAGATACAGTTAGTTGAGTTTTCTAAAGAGTTGAACTGCAAGAAGATTATATTACCCCACTGGAGAAATTCCGGCCAAATCGGCAAGAATTGAATCAGAAAGCTGTAGACGAGAGGCAACTCTAGATATAAACGAGGGAGCACAATTAAAATGAGTGGAAGAATGGAGAGTGAGTCACCGGCATAAGAGTGAACAGAGTTAGAAGTGCAGCTAAGAAGATCGTTGATATGTGGACGTAATATATATATATATATATATATATAAGGTTATATATGCGTAAGTGGCGATATATGGTGCAGATATATATATATATAAGGTTAAGATAAGAGTAGAGTAGAGTATGAGGTGATAAGAGTGGTGCGGCGCCATAGTGCAGCAGAGAGAGGAAAGAGAGAGAGAGCATATATATATATATATATATATGAAAATATATAGATAGAGTGTATAGATATATGTGGCACGTAAAGTATATATATATATATATATATATATATATATATATATGAGTCCTCAGCAATTATGGGATGAGAAAACCGGGTGCTTTAAAACTACGTTTGAAGTTAGTCTTTATTTGGTAGCGGATGGCTTAGCGTGGATAAAGTACCGGTTACTGTTACAATTTCAGCAACGCGGAGGTCCAGTGTTCGAATCCCGCTGATGAAGAGTAAAATCTTCTGTGACTCAATCATTTAAAATATATATATATATATATATAAATAAATAGGTATGTGATAATATATATATATATATATATATATATATATATATATATATATATATATATATATATATATATATATATATATATATATATATATATATATATATATAAGGTTGAAGCGTTCTTTGGGGACGTGGATGGCCTAGTGGTTAGAGCATCCGGCTATTGATAACTCTGCGACGCGGAGGTCAATGTTCGAATCCCGCTGATGGAGAGTAAAAATCTCCTGTGACTCATTCATTTAAAATAAATATATATATATAAAGGTGGTATATATATATATATATATATATATATATATATATATATATATATGCATATAGGATATAAAGAGTGAAAACATATTTGATTAATAAAAATCTTATAAAAGATAAATTGAGGAAAGGTGCTGTCGATTAATACATAAGTTAGAAAAAAAAATAATAATGATAATAATAATAATAATAAAAAGAAGAAGAAGAAGAAGAAGAAGAAGAATAAAAATAATAATAATAATAACAATGTTATTATTATTATTATTATTATTATTATTATTATTATTATTATTATTATTATTATTATTATTATTATTATTATTATTATTATTATTATTATTATTATTATTATTATTATTATTTTTATTATTATTATTATTATTATTATTATTATTATTATTATTATTATTATTATTATTATTATTATTATTATTATTATTATTATTATTATTATTATTATTATTATTATTATAGTTATTATTATTATTATTATTATTATTATTATTATTTTGCATTAAAGTTTATTTAACTGTACAATAAATCTATTAACCTTAGAAGTTTTTCACAGTCACGAAAGAAATAAAATTTAAATAATTTTTACTTCAATTGTGTAATAAATAAATAAGAAATTTAATTTTTTAATTTATTTTCTTTTTGCATTTTAGGCAAATTTATGAAAAAATGCATTTTCCAAAACTCGAAATTTACATCTCTCCAAAAGTACATTTTATAAATAGTTTAAAAATTGAAGCTTATAAGTTCATTCCTACGATAATAAAGTGTAAAAAAAATGCTGTTGTAGAGAAAATCATGTTTTTTAAAATTCTCTCTCTCTCTCTCTCTCTCCTCTTCTCTCTCTCCTCTCTCTCTCTCTCTCTTTCTTCTTTTTCTTTCTCTCTTCTCTTCTTTCTTCTTTTTCTTTCTGCTCCTTCTTCTTCTCTTGTTCTTCTTCTTCTTTCTTTCTTCTTTCTTTCTTTTCTTCTTTCTTTCTTCTTCTCTCTCTCTCTCTCTCTCATATTCCCCTATTATATTTCTCTTTCTCTCTCTCTCCCTCTCTCCCTTTCTTTCAAAATCACTCTCTCTATCTCTTATTTTTCTCTCCCTCTTTCTTTCTCTTTCTCTCTCTTCCTATCTCTATATATACCTCTATAACGCTTTCTCTTTCTCATTCTCTCATTCTCAATCCCTATTTCTATCTTTATCTCTCTACCTCTCTTTTTTCTCTTCATCTCTCTCTTTCTCTCTATTTTTTTACCCTCTC
>JABUQX010030704.1:15000-17500 GCA_015478945.1 Trachelipus rathkii
GTTCTTTTTCACTTGGATTTCACTTTTAGCATTAGTTTAAGTTTTTTTGTGAGTATAAGAAAGCTTAAGTTTGCCCGCGCGTCGTGTGTGTGTGTGTAGGTGTGTGTGTGTATGTGCGTGTGTGCGGTTGTTTGAATTGCTGGATTGACTGGACTTGAGGGTGAACGTGGACGGAGATTCTCTAATGACTTTGCCAATGTCCATGGCCTAAGCGGTAACCTCTAACTCTGATCCTAACCTCTTACTACTATCTGAGAACCAGCTATCCAGTGATTCGTTGTCTCTAACCTTAATGTCTCTAAATAATTTTTTTTTCACAATTTCGGACTATATATATATATATATATAAGAGTATACTATATATGATATATATATATATATATATATATATATATATATATAGTATATATATATATATATATATATATATATATATATATATATATATATATATATATATATATATATATATGTACAATGAGATAGCAGGTAAAACGCACTTTTAAAAATCTTTTCTCTCTAATTAAAGAAGCGGAAAATTACAACAGAGACTGACTTATATATTTAGTCTGCCCATAATTCTCTAATCTATTTTCATTCTTCCATTCATTTCATTTATTTGGTCGCTATCTGAAAAGATATATTTTGCCCAAGGTCTAAGGTACAGTAATAGTACTGGTTTTAGGATGTAGTTGTTGACCATTATTTGACTTTATGGTTCGTGTTTACTTAACATTGTTTTTGTTTGGTACAAGCTCAACTTTAATCCTACTGTTCTGGTTACTCTGTTTAGATCCACTATTTTTATTTGTTATCTTTCAGTATTGATGTGAACAACGCTATCTATATCTTACATTATATCTGTAATTTTCGTTTATGTTAATTCCAACATATTCCCAAAATACTCGTAGTTTCCTTAATATTTTCTCTAATATTGATGCAAAATTTTAGAATAATTGCACCCCCTTTATAATTCTACTTCTGATTTGAACTGTAATACATTCTTTAAATAGTTTAAAAGTTGATTTGACATTTTCATGTATGTTTTTAAAGGTATCTATATAAGCAGTTACGCCATACTCTATATATTCAAAGTATTTATAAAAAGTATTGCACCATAATCTACCAAAGCAGTGAATAGAGGTTTCAACGAGTAATTACACCATTCCATATGTTCTGGAACTAATTGGATGTGATTATTTCAGATATAAGTATATAACAATTTCAAAATTTTCCTTATTCTTGTGGATGAATGAAGTCAAGCAGTGTAATATGGCTGTTACTTATATTCTTGCAAGTAATTTGTACAAGGGTGAAAGTATCTTAATTGATCTTTAATTCTTTTTGTATCTTTATTTGTTTTCTTTCTTTTTTTACACAGAAAAATGACATTGAATTTTGTTCATTTATGAGCAATTTTGTTCTTATATAATGTTAAAGAATATGTATATTATATAGGTATGTTTGTTTTAGGAGGAGCATGAAAATCATTAAATATATATTTTTAGGACACTCATCATTTCTCCCAATATAACTCATTAATAAATTTCTTTGAACTTGCTTTGATTAATCCTTTATTTATTATATTGTTACTTTTTATTAATGCTATTTGCTAACTCCCAGTGACATCTGTCATTTTGTTTTTTAAAGTAACAATATTATTATTATTATTATTATTATTATTATTATTATTATTATTATTATTATTATTATTATTATTATTATTATTATTCCTCTATTTAAAGTTTTATTACATTTATTAAAGCTATTCGTTAATCCATCTGACATATTTCATTTTTGTTTTTTTGGAGTAACGTTATTTTCAAACTACAATAGTATCACCAGCCATTTATAATAATAATAATAATAATAATAATAATAATAATAATAATAATAATAATAATAATAATAATAATAATAATAATAATAATAATAATAATAATAATAAAAATAATAATAAAACTTAGAAGTTTAGTAGCTATACTTTTGAGAAAGAAAATTCACCATATTCATCCACCACAGATGATTAATACCTTTAATTCATTTTTCCATCTTAACAATACCTTCCAATTCATTGCAGTCTTCCAGATTGATCATCTATGAGTTGATATACAAAGCAAGGAATTTTCTTCAAGGACTCACTCATATTAATTCCAATTCAAATATTACGCAATATGGAATAAATTTTTAAAACAGAAATCACTTAATGGCTGCTAGTTTCGTGAGATTATTATTTTTATTATTATTATTATTATTATTATTATTATTATTATTATCATTATTATTATTATTATTATTATTATTATATTATTATATTATTATTATATTATTATTATTATTATTATTCATTATATAAATTTTAATGTATTTTCTGTGGTATAGTTAAAAGTAAATATTATTATTATTATTATTATTATTATTATTATTATTATTATTATATTATTTTTATTTTATTATTATATATTATTATTTTTATTATTATTATTATTTTATTATCATT
>JABUQX010030704.1:27500-32500 GCA_015478945.1 Trachelipus rathkii
ATATATATAATTATATATAAATATATATAATATATATATATATTATATATATAATATAACTATTATATATATATTATATATATATTTATATATTATATATATTATATATATATATTAACTAGTATAATTATATATATATACTATATATATATAATATATATATATATATATATATATATATATATATTATAAACTCAAATTCTTGAGCGAAAAATAATACTACCTCCTAAATAAATTTCAGTAAGGCAGAGAACTGAAAATCATGATTAATATCAAGTATGCAATATCTGTCTCAGATACAAGATGAATCCATGAGAACATAATCATAATCTTTGATAGAATGAGATTTCTTATATTTTATCAACTTCTCAATGACACATTAATTATTTTTTCTGTCAGTTGAACAACTGAGTTGATCAGTCAGACTTTTTACTACCACTATTTCAGTGAAAAAAAAACTAAGCTATTTAGAAGCGTACTGTGTAGATCCTCCCCCCAAGAGAGTTAGTGTAATTCTGCTTTCAAATCACATTCATCCTTTCTTCGTACAACAAAGGTGATTCATGGTATATTTCGGTTTCGTTGAGATAGTATGAATATCAAAAATTACGAGAAAAAGTTTTAATATGATCTAAATTAAAAGAATTTTACTTGATATACAAAATTTATAAATAGTTTGGTTATTCGCTGTAATAGGAAAATGTTCATAGCAGGTTAAAATAAAAATCTTGTAAGGAGAAAATTATAAATTCCATTTTAAATTTCGATACCCAAACAAACATTCTTAAACTTCATATTTCGATTATCAATATCATGAAGTCATATTATTGTTAATTTCAAGCACTATTACATTTTGTATGTCAAAAACAAAATTAATTTCATTTTGCTTCAGATATTTCATAAAATGCTATATAAAAATTTCCTAAACTTTATTTTAAACTAATTAATTAATGAATGTGTGTTTTCGTCTTTTCAAAAATTAGAAATTAGTTAGAACAAAATACGATATTTGTGTTATACAATTGTTTATTTTACATATTTAGAAAGAAAAAAATCTTTCTTTAATGAAATTTAGAACATCACTTGCATTTTTCTTATTTAAGATGTACTACCCAATAACCTATTCAGATTATATTAAATCAACCTCTTAATAAACTCATATGTCACATACTTTAGGAGTTTAACAAAATTAATACAATATCCTTTGATATATACATACTCTCTGTACCTGCATTCTCGTATGTATTCATAAATAAAACTCTTCTGACACATACAGTATTAGTTTAAGGAAATTAAATCAATACAGTATACTTAGATTTACATAATTATAAATTGTACCTGTATTCTGTACGGATATTTTCTGAAGAGTTTGTCATCCATTTCAAGAAATTTTAACACATATGAATTGTCAGTAACAAGGTCTTTCCTCTTCAATCCTTCTTTCACTCTCAGGCAACCGTAAATCGCTCCACAGATGTAAGCAACATAAAGTAAAATAACGAAAACTGAAAAAAAAACAAAAAAAACAAGCAGTACTCTTGTGCACTTACAAATATTTGATCAGAGGTAATTAAAGAAGAATAGTTTTAATAATGAAAATAATAGCAAAATAGTAGTTATTATTATAATAATGAATAATAATAATAATAATAATTAATAATAATAATAAAATATAATAATACAATAATATAATAATAATGATAATAATGGAAAGTTATTCCATAATTGTAATAATTGTTATAATGCTATAATATAGACAATAATAATGATAATAATAATAATAATAAAATAATAAATAATAATAATAATAATTAATAATAATAAATAATATAATGAATAAATAATAAATAATAATAATAATAATAATAATAATAATTTTCATTATTATAACTACAAATAAGACTGCTAATGTTTATAATAATAATAATAATAATAATAATAATAATAATAATAATAATAATAATAATAATAATAATAATAATAATAATAATAATAATAATAATAATAATAATAATAATAATAATAATAATAATAATAATAATAATAATAATATAATAATAATTTTTATTATTATAATATAGTAATACAACTGCTAATAATTATAATAATAATTTAAATTAAATTTAAACTCGTTTTAATATAAATATGTATAGCTGTTTCAGCAGTTTATGTAGCTGTATATTGGTTTGGGAGAATGTTACGTCTGAGATCATGAAAAAAAACCATTAAGAAGAAATATTGTTGAAACTTAATTTAGAAAAGTGAAAAATAAGTTTCCTATACACTTACTTACCCTTGACTATGGAAGTTGTAAGAGCTTCCCCATAATAATCTCTAAAGAATATCATTACAGAATTTTCTTCATTATCTTTCGGGTTCCACGGATCATTCTCGCTTATTCCTCCAGAGCACCATATTTTGTAACAGAGTCCCTTGTTCTCCTCTGCTTGTGTGAAGAGGGTGACAGTTTCAAACAATTATTAAATTAAAGTAAATTACTTTTAAATTAAATTAAATTAGGACAAATTAAATGATTGGTGGTAAAAACATACTTTTAATAATAATAATAAGAATAATAATAATAATAATAATAATAATAATAATAATAATAATAATAATAATAATAATAATAATAATAATAATAATCTGGTCATAATAATAATAATAATAATAAATAATAATAATAATAATAATAATAATAATAATAATAATAATAATAATAATAATAATAATAATAATAATAATAATAATAATAATAATAATAATAATAATAATATAATAATATAATATACATAATAATAATAATAATAATAATAATAATAATAATAATAATAATAATAATAATAATAATAATAATAATAATAATAATAATAGGTAGTAAGATGGTCATATTCCTAACGTCAATTAATTTTCAGAAACATTTTCAGGTTATACTATATGCGTTCTACCAATAAAATGAAATTTGGGGGGAAAATATATTCATTTTAAAATTAAATTAATATAAAATATATTTTGTTAAAATATATTTTAAGTTATCAATATTGTCGCTATAGAGCGGCATGTCAATAAAGTGAATTACTCACTTGTTTGAAGAACCAGGTTTCATTACTCATGCGAATCTATGAAGAAACTTCATAAAAACTTCCCCTCCTAAAATAGGACAATCCCCGCAAGGTGCGATTTTTTTTTTCATTTATATATATATATATACATATATATATATATATATATATATAATTGATTTTCACCCTTAATATACTATATTATATATAATATAATATTAATATTATAATTATATTTATATATTTTGAAGTTATTTACACATATAAATTATTTTTTATAAATATATATATTTAAAAGCTAATTATATATATATATATATATATATATATATATATATATATATATATATATATATATATATATATATAAGTGATTTTCACCCTGTGTGGTGGATTGTTAGATTTGTTTTTTAATATATATATATATATATCATATATATATATATATATATATATTTATTTATATATATATATATATAATTATATATCTATAATTATATATATAATATATATAGTATCTATATATATATATATATATAATATATAAACTGTATTTATTTTTATTATTATTATTATTATTAATATTATTATTATATTATTATTATTATTATTATTATTCTTATATTATTATTTATTATTATTTATTATTATTATTATTATTATTATTATTATTATTATTATTATTATTATTATTATTATTATTATATTATTATTATTATTATTATTATTATTATTATTATTATTATTATTATTATTATTATTATTATTATTATTATTATTATTATTATTATTATTATTATTATTATTATTATTATTTTATTTATTAATTTTATTATTATTTATTATTATTATTATTATTATATTATTAATTATTATATTATTATTATTATTTACTTATTATATTATTATTATTATTATTATTATTATTATTATTATTATTATTATTTTTATTTAATTATTATTTTTATTTAAAGTATGTATCTTTACCACCAATCTTTTATTTTAAAATAATGCTGCTAACTACTCTTAAATATAAAACGTGAGCTTCAAAAAAAAAAATATTTTTTTTTTACCTGCTTCTGATTTTGAGACAACAACCTTGCCTGTTAAGTTATGTTTTTGTCTCTGCTCTCTGTAGCCAGAAAGAGCAAGAACTGCTCCGAAAAAAGTTATAAACCAGAGGTACGTTATGAAAATTGCTATTCCTAAAAAAAAAAAAAACAATTACTTATAAAATTTAAAAAAATCTTAGTGACATTTTCATACAGTATATGTAAATAATATTTCGCTTTTTCATATTATCAATGTAGGAACGTGATATGAAAAGTAATGTATATTTAGTTATAACAATATGTATTAATTTTTTTTACGATGACAATTTCTAGCTTGGTAACTCGCCCCATAAATCCATTTGTAACCTTTAGTAAGTTGCAGCAAGATTGCAGTTAAAACAAAGTTAAAAATGTCTCGACATTATGAGACAGTCTTTGTTAAAACTCCGTCAGACACCAGAAAACAAAACTGACTACTTCTTACGAATAGTAAGAAAAATTAGTCTGAATACTTCTTTTTCGTACATTGCACTTTTTTCAGAAAGGAACTTAATTTTAAATGAAATTCTTTTTCAACCTCCAAATGCTACTAACTTGACATCATAAAATTTTTCTCACTTTTAAAATGTGCAAAATAATTCTAATAAGTAAAAAAAAATAACTTTTCTAAATGAAGATTATTTGAAAGCAACTACCATCTTTCTAATTTGCTTAAAGTCAGATTTTCTGTTATATAAGATTGATTTCCTAAAATCTTTCCGTTGAATAAATATAATACAGGTATATCTTTCTGTTAATAAAGGTAATTTTGTAAAAAAAAATTCCTGTGATTAATTTCCGGAAATTAGGAAAATAATATTAGGAAATTAACGAAATCCTTTTTATG
>JABUQX010030704.1:45000-98002 GCA_015478945.1 Trachelipus rathkii
TCAGGATATGCACCGATGACTCGACCCTTCTTCTTCAACTCATTTCAATTCTGCTCCCTTCTTTATAACTTCTAGAATTGCCTCCTCGCTCATTAATCTTTCTAGATTCCTATTCTACGGCATCTGAAGATAGGATTTCCCGGAGTTAGGGATACGCTCACCTCACAACCTAAAAAATGTGAAATTAAATTCTTCTAAAACATCACTTCTACAATCATCACTCTCAAACAAAACAACAACTAAATCCACTTATCCCACCATACAACATCTCTTTCAGCACGGATCATTCTCGACCTATCCTAGTGACAATTAAACATTCCTTGGCGTATACATGGAAAAAACAAAAAACTGTACTCTCGGAACACTCACATCACAACAAGAAAGATTAGCCTAGTGACGGCGCTCAAAAAGAAAACCTGGAGCCGTTACTGATCTCAGATTGGCGAGCACCTGTTATGCTATTCAGACTATTACAGGAGCCTCATCACGACCTTGATATGGAAGATTACTGCTCCTCATAATCTCGGAAAAGAAGGGCAGGGCATGGACTATCACGGCTTTCTGGGCACAGAAGGTAACGAAAGTTCACAAGCCAAAAAAGAAATTATCAAAACTGAGTCTCACGATACTATACCCAATATCCACATAATTACTTCGACCCTCTATCTTGAGCCAGGGACGCAATGTTAGAAATGCATATCATATCTCTAATTACCAACTAATAAAAAGGGAATACCCGACACTAACAGCAGAGACAGGTGACTCACAGAAGGGAAACTTGGTCACCTCGAAACAACGAATACTACCACACCTTATATAACGAAACATCCTCGTAAGACAAGAGACAGTGCTTCTAGTAAACCTGCGCACACAAACCAATAAAAAGAATTATATGAATGTGAAAGAATTAAGGACAAAAAATACACAAGACTAGGTCTTCAGACATAGCGTGACTTCCTATACATATTCAGAACAGCTTCTGATTACATCAGTGGAATTTCCTCTATCCCATCTTCCGATGTGTTTCTAGACTGAAATTAAAATAAATCCCGAAACTTCAAAGAGCACTACGTCTGTAGCGTATCTGCGATAATTTGCAGTTAAGTTCGTCATGTACTTCTGAGCGATGCAACCAACACCCACACTCCAATTGCAATATACAGAGAATCGTATTGCAGATGCAAGTACCGGTCGGTGAACAATGTAAAAAAAAATTATATCTAATATTATATATATATATATATAAAACACATAAACCCATATAACTAGATACTACATATAACAATAATATACAAAAACATACATTACTTAGGGCAAAATTCATATTATACAAAATACAAAAAAAAATAAATACTTAAATACAAACCCAATACAATATATAAAAAACCAACCCTACACAAACTAATACTCTGCTACCATTAATCAAAAATATAAATAAATCTAGTCTAAATTAATACATAAAAACCAATATAAAAACACTACATACCAATCAATTATAACTAATAAATCCAATAGATCCTACAATACAACTATAAATCAAACTAACAAATTACATACAATACAAATAAAACAAAATAATAAAACAACAAACCAAAAAGCATATAATAAATAAATGAAAATAACTAAAAATAATAAAATAACAATAAATAACCATAATATATATATAAATATAACACTAAATACTAATATACATAATTTTAAAAAACAAAACCAACCATCTAGTAAGTATAACATAATAACAATAATAGATAACTAATGAAGTTACACACTATCATCAATACATAAACCTAAAATATAAAAAAAAACAAATAAAAATATACATACTAAACAAAAGAAAATAAATAAAATGATAAGTACAATATCATATAATAAAACATAAAAAAATACTACAACAAATAAAACTAAATAAATAAAATAATATACTGACACAAACCAACATTTTCTTCGCACGGCCGCTTCCCGACGTTGAGTTAGCTTAGCTAAAAAAGTTAGGGTATTAAAGACAGTAAGTTTAAAGAAATCGTATACGAGAGTTTTCATTCGCTTGCATTACAAGTGTTCTATTTTTTTTTTAAGAAACATCCCCTACACAGAATATGGATTATCGAGAATAAATAGATATCATCATCAATGCATTAAGGTTTCTGAAGCCAGCATATTATATTTCTTGATCTATACATTAGTCATTCGGTTTTCATAGTAACTGACTACTGAACGACTCTATCTACGAGGCGTACTCGTTACAGGAATGAACAAGAAAGTATCTATCACAGGCTTTTTTGTTAACTCGTTAATATCCCACGGTCCGCTGATCCAATATTTATCGACAATGGCTTTCATTGATATTAAATATTTACGCTTTCGAGGCATGAAATATGATATAAAAAAGTGAGCAGATTTCAGGTCAGCTAGATTACACCTTCCGCATTAAAACATCGGAAATCTGTCACAAAATTTTTCTAACTTCAATATCAAAAGAGGTTAAATTTGTATAATGATGACTGAAACGTCTCCAAAGGACTAAATATTCGATTAAATCAAATTGATTTTGTCGTTTGAACCTTATCTCAATTCTTCACATAATACACTATCGACAGTATATTTTCATCGCTTTTAAATGCAATTTTTTCTACTCTCATCAGCAATCACAGGCGGCACTTCAGATACAAAACTCCTCCAAATTAATTCACACCGAACGCTTTATTTGGTAAGTCACTAATTGACGTCTCACTGATTTGCAAAGTATATTTTGCAGGATAGACAAAATAATTTTCACGAGAATAATAATAGGGGGATGACTCAATATAACATAAAATATCACTACAAATAATATACTAATATAATAATATATACACTATATAATAATTAATATATATATATATATATATATTAATATAATATACTATAATTATATTATACATATATAATATATATATATATATATATATATATATTATATATATAATATATAATATACCATACATATAATATATATATTCAGAGATCAATGCAGAAACATAAACCACTAATACGAAGTAATATAATGTAACTAAGCCAACTTGCCCTTAACTAATAGGACCATTTTCCGAAAAGGAAAGATTTCTCATCAGCAATTACCAATTTTCTAACAGAACAGTCAGAATTAAAAAACTTTGACTATTCTCTCTTACAACAACTATCTTCATAGTTTCCAATGCAAAATTCTGGCTGATTCCTTATATATTAATACTCGTAGATTAATATAGATATTAAAGCATACTGTTTATGTTTATTTGACATTATTTTGTAATTACAGGCCAAAAATTATAATAATGGATCGAGTTTTCTCCCGGGGCGAGAGCAACTCGACATAGTCTCACGGGGCGAGCCAAAAAAAGCCCACGAGAAAAGAGATAAATAGACCGAAAGAAAACACTGGCATTCAACCTTAGTGAAAACTACAATTCTATTAAAAAACGCAACTTCTACAAAATCTCTCTCTCTCTCTCTCTCTCTCTCTCTCACACAACAAAAAACAACAAAACACACCCCCAAAAAACTCAAAGACACAACCACAAAAAACTCTCGTCTCTCCTCTCTCTCCTCATCTCTACTCTCTCATCTTCTCTCTCTCTCTCTCTCTCTCTCTCTCTCTCACTCTTCCTCTCGTCTCTACTCTCTCATCATCCCTCATATACTCTACTCTCTCTCGGCTGAATCTGTCTCTCTACTCTACTACTAACTACCAATCATCTTCTCTCTTCTCCCCTCTACACTCTCAAATCTCTCTCTCTCTCATAAAACAATACTCTCTCTCCCTCTCTCTCAATCTCTCTCTCTTCATCTCTCGTCTACTCCTATACTTTTAAATCATCTCTTGTCTGATAGGTAATAAATACGTCAATTCTCTTATGACAATTAAACAATACAAAATTTGGCCTTCAACATCAAAAACCCAATGTCTTATGACACCTCACATGCGCAATGAAGTTGATAAGGAAGATCATCTAGATATTTAGACGTGCACGAGAATCAATATTTTCTTCCTCGTGTCTTATGTACAATATTCAGCGGTACAATTTAGAAAAAAAAAAAAAAAGGATCTCACTCCAAGGCCCAATTGAATGCGATAAAATCTCTCATACTCTGGCGGCGGAGAGAACTCGTAGGGACATTCACAGGCATCTTCTTGATACGGGGAGTCAAAAAGGATCAAACACGAACTTAATACAAATAAAACTGTACCACACTGTAAACATTTCAGATAACATATGACCCTCTAACTCATGTGAAGAGTGCATGTTAGGAGCTACTAAATATCTACTATTGATCCAAATAGATACCCTTACCCAAACCGCAAAAGCCAGGAAAACATGCTCGGAGAGCGGGAACTGAACCACTCGAATAATACAACACGCACCTTGATACAACGCACCCTCGTATCACAAGGTGTTCTGTATCATGCACCATGAGTTTTAATGCTGACAGTAAGCTCCGAGGCTTTTCACTTATATTCCAATCTCTGTAGTATATATATGCAGAAGCACCTTAATCTCACTCACCTTTAAGCCTGAGTGCTGCTTGAATCATCAACGAGAAAAACATTTGCGGATTAAAAGGTGACACTATATCTGATGCGTTGACACCCTCTCCTGAAAGGAACACCGCTTTTTTGACAAGGGAGATAAACCCGAGTAGGAATAGAAGACAATTGTTAAACAAAAATAAAAAACTAATAAAAAAATAATAATATTTTCTCGTAATGAATTTTACCATTCTCACGTTTGTTTTCTATTATACCAATTAGGACGCTCACCACACTCAAACAATATAATCATATACCAATCATAATAAATAACTATACCCTCAAAAAAATAAAATATACTCTAATACATTTCCCATAAATAATAAAACTAAAAAAAAAAAAAACAACATAAAATTATATAATAATAACAACAACAAAATCTATATACAATAATAAAATAAAAAAAAAATAAATAATATACTATTACTATATATATATAATGGCCAGCCTCCCGAAAGAGCACAATCAATCATCTCAAAAACTACAACAGCTACCGGGAAAAGGATTACATTGCTGGAATCCTGGCCAAAATTTAAACGAGGAAACTGTCATAAAAAAAAAAAAAAAAAAAAAAAAAAAAAAAAAAAAAAAAAAAAAAAAAACATCATTACAAGGACTTTTTTTAAATCTACAGTAAAATAAAATACTTAATTATCTGGAAATCTATGCTACAAAATTGAAAGTGACAGCGAGTCAGTGTAAAAACGAAAAAAAGAAAAAGAAACCGATTAAAATCAACAATTGCTTTATGTGTGTAATTATTTCATTACCGGTAAGAATAAGAAACTAAGAAAAATAAAAAAAATATATACTATATATAATATTTGTAAAAGGCAATATACACCCAGCAACTTCAAGCGGGATCGAGACCGCACGCGGAACACAGGGGGAACGATTAATTACCATTACACAAACGAACATAGGGGGGAGGGGGAACGAAACCACGCCAACCAGCCGACCACCATACCAAAAAAGAGCGAGAGCAGAAAGTTCCGAGCCCTTCCGCCGGAGGGGGAATTAGTTTCCTACCGACGATTAGTTCCCCGAGGGCGAGAGACCCGGACTCCTGCAATCGGTGCGGTATAACCTTGGGAAAATATTCTTTATTTGAAAACAAAAGAAAGGTAACAACAATTAATTAGAAAGTCTATTTATTTTTAACGAGTAAACCAATAAAAGGTCTCTAAATAGGCCTATCTAATCTAATCATTACTATAATTATTAACAATAATTTTTTTTATTTTATTTATTTTTTACATTTTCCTATCCAAAAAATTTTACGAGGATTCCAAAAATGTATTTCTTTTCGCTTTAGTATGGTAGTTTTTGAGATATAATTTTTTTTATTTTTTTTTTTTTTTTTGTTACATTTTCGCACTAGAATTGACCAGAGATCTCAGCAAATAGCACATATTCTTTTACATGGTAGAAAATGTTGTAGTCTCTATTGACGATAATCTGGATTGTTGGACTATATACAGAGAACAATGAATATAAACTAAATAAAAAACAATATAACAAACCAACACAAACCAACACAATAACACCCCAACAAAAAACAATCACATAAAAAACAACCAAACCCTAACAATAAATAATAAATAACCTAAACTACCCAACTATCAAAAATTAATAACCATACATAACAACCTCACCTACCCAACAACAAAATATAAACTAAAATCCTCAGCTAATTAAATAAACACAAAACTCTAGTATATCATAAACCTCCTACTAAGCTAATTTAACTAAAAAGTCCAACCAACATATGACTTACAATAAGAATAACACACTAACACCAATAAATAACCTACTTAAAAACCAACCCAACAACTAATACACATATAATACCATAAAAACATATCGTATAGCTATAAAAACATATAACCACAATAATCAACAACGCATATTAACATGTCCAAAATTCCTAACAAAAAACGCTAAAAAAAACAGCAAAAAACAAAAAAATAAACGAACCAAATCACTAACAACATAAAATACAATATAAAATAAACATAAATATAATAAAAACATATATATATTATAATAATATAATATAAATTTAAAAATTAAACCTTACAACACAAAGAAAATGGAGAAATAATGATTTGAAATTCTTTTATATTTTCCATCGTCAACTATTCACGAATAATAATAATTTCTGTTTAATGTTCTGGCAAACTACTTTGGTACCTTATCAGACACAGTTATCAGATACCATCCCATCTCATTAAATGAAAATGGTTGTTGTTGTCAACATTCTTCATTCATCGGCTCATTCATGTCATTGTTTTATTCATGACCGAATCTTTTTACTAAATAAACAATTTTTTTATCCTTTTTAATAATTTTTACCTGAAAAGTTTCGCAACCATCAGGGAATATAACCAAAATATAATAGAGGAAGGGAACATAGGCTTTAAAAAATATTATCCCCTAAGGAAATCTGAACCACACGAAAAATATATCGAAACCAGAGTCCTGAAGTCACAGCATGATCAAATAATTCACTAAAATATTTCCCCCTAGGATCTGCACGAATTATCGAACCAGAGTCTGCAAGTCCATGGATCAATAATTCTATCGTTGTTACATCATAAAACTAAAATATTTGTAAAATGTGGAGCATGGCCCAAATGTCATTATATCAACATCTATTGTGGCAATTGTGATAATATTTTTAAAAGTGTAAAAATATTGTGTCAATACTGAAGCTTGATCGAAATTGTGTTCCAGAAAAATTAAATTTATGAAAGTTGCTGAAACAAAAGGATGTATGGAAGAATAAAGATGATAGATTGTTTGATGGGTGATAGATGTATGGAATAATTAAGGTGATAGATTGTAATTATTGCTAAAGCGAAAACGAAACTGAAAGAGGTGTAAGTCGTCTTTTTTTTGTATTTATATTTTAATGGGAATTGTGAAAGAAAAAAAGAAAGAAAAGTTTAGCTAATCAATCTGCACTGGTATTCCCCGAAATCAGTTAATTAATTAAGAGATCATTGATTAAAATCATTGATGAAGGGTTCGAAGTTGGTTTAAAAGGGGGCGGTTTGATTTTTGCTTAGGGTGGACCCCATTTTAGCCCCAAACTAAAAATGGATCCGAAAATCTTAATTTTCAGCCGATTTTGATCAATAAACAGCAAATTGCAACTTTTTTCTGACGTCTAAAACGTAGTTTCCGAGTGTTTTTCTATGTCTGTAGTCATTTCTTTTTTAATTTCATTTTTTAAAAACCTGTTTTTGACATTTTTCGATACTCACCCTACATTTTTTTTCGAAATGACTTCAAACTTGAATTATGCAAAGATTGGACTGTTACCTAAAATTAGTTGGAATGAAATATTGATATTTCACCCTATATCCAAGCAATGGTCGATTATATAAACCTACTCTTTTTCGTTTTGAAATTGAAAAATTGCAAAAAAAAAATTTTTGCTCATCCTATCTGCATGAAATTTTCAGTGCATTTGTAGTCGGGCGATTTACATCTTTTTTACTTAGATAATTTTTTTTAAAATTTTCAAAAAGTTTCTTTTTGAAAATTTGTTCCACGGAAAAATTCAAAACTACTGCATCTACAAAAAAATTATGTAAATAAAAAATGTACATCTCCCCCGACTGTAAATGCCCTGAAAATTTCATGTAGATCGGATAACCAGAATTTTTTTTTCAATTTTTCAATTTCAAAACCAAAAAAAAAAGGTATTTTTTGAAAATCAACCATCGCTTGGATTTGAGGTCAAATATCATCATTTCTTTCCAACAGATTTTATATAGGTAACAGTCCAATCTTTGTATAGTTAAAGTTTTAAGTCATTTCTAAGAAAATTGAAGGACGAGTATCGAAGTATGTCAAAAACATAGGGTTTTAAAAAATGAAATAACAAAAGATAAGACTACAGACACAGAAAAACATTCAAAAACGACGTTTTAGACGTCAGAAAAAGCTGCGGTTTACTTTATATTTGATCAAATTCGGCCGAAATTTTAGAATTTCGGGTCCATTTTTAGTTTAGGGCTAAAATAGCGTCTTCCTTAAGCAAAATCAAACCGTCCAGTTAATTTTCGCTTAAAATTTTAAAACCTTTTTATTTAATTGTTCATATCAATGTTTAGATAAATCAAGGCTGAAACACATCCTAGGGCTAAGCAAAGGAAGGTAAAAAATGTATTAAAATTGAAGATAGATATTGATGCAATAATGAAGGTAAGTAACATTGTACAAATAAAAGAATGAACAATGAAAATTAATAATGAAATTTAAAGTACATGATCGTAATTTTCATATACCGTTAATTCTCAAATAATTCATATCTAGTTTTAACTTTGAAGAAAACTTTGCCAGAAACGGATTCAGAGTTTACCATATTTATATTCATTCAAATTTATTGAATATTTTCAAACTGTATTGCTCCATGATACTACGTATTCATTTTTTGTAAGAAACATAAACTTTTGCGGCTGCAAATAACAGCAACTGATCCTATTGGAAAATACTGCCTAATCGAAATTTATGTATTTTGATATAAATTATAATTGTTATTAATATCATTCTTTTGTATTGCTATTAAAATTCCCTCCAAAATTGAAATTGATAATTAATGTTTCATAATATCTTTATAAAGTTTATGTAATAACATATATCGAACATTTTAGCTTTTATTATTTAAAATTTTAATTGATTTTCCATATGTTAGTCGAAATATTAAATTTAACGATTATCTCTTATGGAATTATGTAAAATTTTCCAGAAGACTCCATGATTTCATAAATTTATTAAAACCTTTTTGAGTTTTAAAGGATCCAGAGTCAAAAATCTTTCTTCCAGCCAAATGCAACAATCTTCGATATTTGGTGAATTCGACCTACAAGGCCATAAACCACTTGATTTTGGAATATTTTCCCAACATATTTGCAAACTAATATGAGTAGTTTTTCGTCCATAAAAAAATGGTTACCTATATATACTATATATTAGACTATAGCAATTAGGCTTACGATAAGATAATTTACTAGTAAATATTAAATTAAAAGATGTTAAAGATTGTTTGGAAGAGATTTTAGAACGGAAGAGTAGAGTTTGACATTAAGTTATTTGACCAAGTCAAAGAGAACTACGCATTGAATAATAATAAATCATTACATCCATGTTTTTAGAAACATTAAAACAAAAAGTTAGCAAAGAACTGCAAAGAGATTTATAACACTTGTCCATAAAGGGAATACACGTATTATGCTGTAGCTAACATCAAAGAAAAACTCAATTTAAAATCCTTTCAATAATAAATTGAAAAATCAACTAAAGTGCTAAAACCACCCTAAATGTTAATAAAGAGCGCATATAAGCACAATAAAGCGTCATGTAAGAAAATCAACTGTATTCGTTTTATGTAAAATCAGGCTCAGTTTAACAAACCAAGCGAAAAATATGAAAAGCTCTCTATGCAATCTTTATAATGAAAGTTTTTACTATGAATATGCAATATAAAATTAAGAATATATAACAATTAGAAAGATGACTAATTATTGTACAAAAAATAACGTGGCAAACGGAAATAACAATTAATGAAACAGCCTACATAGAAAACTAAATTAGTTTTGAGCAAATAAATAATAAATAAAAATAAAACTGAACAGATCAATAAACGGGATACTTTTAGTTTTAATATTTATTCTTTTGTGTTTCCTTCTGAATTTAATATCCCTCAGTTTAAAACATGCGTTTGTGCTTACTTGCGTAATAGTTTTGGAAAGTCTAAATGGATGAAAATAGCACTATTTTTACTAAGAAAGATACTCTTTAAAAAATGTGCTAATTTGAATATTTAAGACTTTTCAACTCTGCCAAATTATTTAACCCAAATATAGGTTTAAATTGCTTGACAGTATTGGGAGTTCTGAAAGGTTCCAGGTGGAATTATTTTTCTAAGAGTTTTGAACATCAATAACTGAAAAGGAAAATTTGTAAAAATTTATTTTAGCAATTTTTTTCAAGAATTTACATCTTAAAACAATTACAATTGAGAAGTTTTTTTCAAAGCTAGAAAAGATTCTGTATTTACCAGTTTATTTCTGCCATGGAAAGTTTAATGCAAAGAAATTTAAGATGACCCAGTGATAATAGAATGCAATACTGTTATAATACTATATTAAAAAATAAGAATGAACTACCAGTTTTAGGGTAAATGTAAAAAGGTCACACTAATCTAAAAAAAAAAATAAATAAATAAATAAAAAATAATAATTATAATAATGATCAAAAATAAAAAGTAAACCGAGTTCCTATAGGGGAATTAGCAATCATTAGAGTCGTTACTAGTAAAAGAGAGGCCCAATATTTTGACAGATACTGAACATGAAATGATATACAGGAATTTTGAGTAGCTTCCAATAATAGTGATCTTATTATATTATTCTTCTTATTTTCATGGCAATTAATCTTAGATTGAATGAAAATACATGGAAATAATATTAAACAAAAGCACATTAAATACGGTTTTTCGAAATTTGGCAATGGTTTGAATTTGCTTAAATGTGGTTTAGTCCCTTATTAAACATGGCTTTTAAGCCACATAAGCCATGTTTGAAATACGGCTGATAAGCCTGATTTCAAACAAGACCAGCCTACCTTTATTTAATTTCAAGCTTTCAAAAAATATCAGGAAACGCAAAAAATTATAAAATAGTTACGATAGGATATAACAAACACATCAAAATAACAAAAAAAATTATTTATAATATTTATTAATATTTTATATACAATATAATTTTATTTATTAAAAGGAATAAATACTTTAAGAAACTAACTACAAAAGAACTTTCTACAAAAACAACAACAATCTATTGACTAACAACAAACGAATTTTGATGTTCTTTTTTATGTGAGCTTTTGACGTGAAGATACAGAGACGGTACGGTAATGGTCACATTATTTGAATGCATAAAAATGAAAGAGAAAATATGTGAGATGGGTCTACTAATTACAACACAGTTTTGTGTCCTTTGACACGCGAAATAGATTTAATAATAATAATAATAATATTAATAATAATAATAATAATAATAATAATAATAATAATAATAATAATAATAATAATAATAATAATAATAATAATAATAATAATAATAATAATAATAATAATAATAATTAAAAAAATATTAAAAATAATTAAAAAATAATAATAATAATATTAATAATAATAATAATAATAATAATAATAATAATAATAATAATAATAATAATAATAATAATAATAATAATAATAATAATAATAATAATAATAATAATAATAATAATAATAATAATAATAATAATATTAATAATAATGTAGCATTTGGTAATTATTTCTTTTTTAAATTCGATGTTTTTTATTGTGTGTGTGTGTCACACACACACAATTGTGTGTGTGTGTGTGTGTGTGTGTGTGTGTGTGTGTGTGTGTGTGTGTGTGTGTGTGTGTGTGTGTGTGTGTGTGTGTATTAAGATTACTATTAATGTGTTGTGTATGTGTGTATTAATATTATTATTATTATTGTTATTATTAATGTGTGTGGGTGTGTTTGTATTATTATTATTATTATTATTATTATTATTATTATTATTATTATTATTATTATTATTATTATTATTATTATTATTATTATTATTATTATTATTATTATTATTATTTTATTATTATTATTTTATTATTATTATTATCATTAATAAAATATAAAATAGCATATAAATAATATTCCTGAGAAAAACTACAAATAAACATGTAAATAAAGATTGAAAAATATTTAATTCAATATTTTCAAATTTTAAAAAAGAAAAAAAAAAGATTCAAAATTCCAAAATTCATTAAATAAGTTTAAACATCATTATGAAAAATTCAAATCGAAAAAATAAAAGATTCAAAATTCATGAAATGAGTTTAAACAATATTATTAAAAATTCAAAAAAATCGATCCCTAATATATTCATTTTTACATTCGCATTCACTTTTTAATTGTTCCATACATACCACACTGTAAAATCACGTGTCAACAGATAATAAATTAATTACGTAAATGCCCACTCTCATCATTCGACATAAAGCAGTTATGGTAATTGAGTTATGGCCTCATTGGAAAATAAAAGTCTCTTTGCTTTGGGTATCAAAATGTAAGGCACTGCGATCTACAGGGTATTCTTCTAAGGTTATATATATCTTACAACTTTCACTATAACAATATACAAGTTTTTTATTTATTTATTTATTTATTTATTATTATTATTATTATTATTATTATTATTATTATTATTATTATTATTATTATTATTATTATTATTATTATTATTATTATTATTATTATTATTATTTTTTTATTTTTTTACTTATTTATCTTATTATTTGTGTTTTTATTATTATTATTATTATTATTATTATTATTATTATTATTATTATTATTATTATTATTATTATTATTATTATTATTATTATTATTATTATTATTATTTATTTATTTATTTACTTATTTATATTACAAAATGTCATGTTTTAATATCACTGATTGTCTTTTCACTAACGAGATTCTCTCTCAAAGAGAATGCTGTACACGAGGTAAGAAGGAAAAACTAGAAATTTTGTGCATTTTGTACACGTGATTTTTTTTATTGTATTATAATTTTTCGGAAACTCTGTTTCTTTGATCATCTTCGTGCTCAAAGGCCAAGTTTTCCTGACCCATTACTGACTCTTCACCACTAGATAATTTTCTTGACTGAGAATCTGTATTACTCTCAGCATCACTTATGACTGGTAATGAATCATCAATCTCATGGAGACTACTTTGGCTGGACGATCCTGAAGATCCAATACCTAGGTCTCTATCTAAGCTGTCATTATCATCTTTGATGATTCTGACTAAACGAAGTGGAGATTTATCAACATTTGGATCATTAGTAATTTCTGGTATAATTTCATTAACATCATAGGAACATTCTACAGAATTTTCTTCATCATCTTGTTTTGTGCAAGAACCAGGTCCAAGAAGAGACAACATTACTGGGAGCAAAAGGGTTCCATGTACAATACCGAAGAAAATAACAAGAAATACAATTCTAAAGAATGTCTGGAAGATATAAGATGGAGCTATTACAAGAACTAAGACGCCAATAATAGTTGATAATCCTCCTTGTATTACTGGTAATCCAAGATTATACAAGCATTCTCTTACTCTGTCTTTCGATGTTTTCACTCTAGCTGTTAAATAAGCGTAAGATATATGAGCCGAAAAATCTACACTGAATCCAATGCACATAATTAAATTTATCATAGAAACTGAATCTAAATTAACTCCCCAGAGAGACATATAACCAATGACGCCGACTTCAATAGAAATGATTGAGAAAGCCACCCACAAAGAACACAGAGGATTTGGAATGAAGATAAGCGAGACCACCATCATTACTAATGCTGCCAAACAAATCGTTTGAATACTAGTTGTCCGGACGAGTAAAAACTGAAAAGAAGAAAATAAAAGTAAAGCGGATGTTATATTTTTAGTTTATAAATTCTGTTACTTTGATTACAATTCTTAAGTAGAAATTATTAAACAAATCGTGCGGACGCATGTCTAAAGGATCAATCAAGTTTCGTTTAGAAAACCTTGCTGACTGTACTTTAATAAATTTTTCGTTTCATCAGATTATATATAACTTTATAATATAAATTCATTATTTATTTATTATCGAAACAATTAAATAATGTTAATTTAACTTATAAACTAGCTTTAACAAACTTTTATCGAACTTACTTGATCGAAAAACACAAAGAAAGCATGATAAGCTATTACATGAAAAGGTGCACCGTCAGCAACTTTTCTAAGCGCTTGCATCATGTCCTTGTCTTGATTAGTGTCGTTTATCATGTAGCTCTGCAATATAAATCGTGATGCAAGGATTCGGGTTTTATCTTCGTTAAAAACTACGTCAAGGGTTTCTTGTGACGAAGGTGTTAAATACTCCTGAAAGTTTAAGTACAAGAGATTTAATAATTCTGACTCTGAAAATTCTTATGCTTTTTTTACAAGTTAATTTTGTTAATCATCCCAAATAAGTTAGTAACACATACCATTCAAGTGTTACTTTTATTTTGAAATATATATATATATATATATATATATATATATATATATATATATATATATATATATATATATATATATATATATATATATATATATATATATATATATATATATATGTCTGTGCATGTGTAGGTGTGTGTGTATGTCTGCGCGCGCGCGCGCGCGCGTGTGTGTGTGTGTGTGTGTGTGTGTGTGTGTGTGTGTGTGTGTGTGTGTGGGCTGTGTATTTGTTTGTAAGATTATATCTTGAACTTAATATGTTTCTAATATTATAGTTACACTAATATTATAATTGTTACAATATAAGATATATAATATTAAAATAGTAATATTACCTTTCTCAAGACTCGAATGAAGGATGCTTCATCTGTAATATTTGCCCTGTGCTCGGGTCTTCTCCTCAAAAATCTGTAAAATCCTCGAATCCAAGATTGAGTAAAGAGTCTCGAGCCGATGTAAGGAAGGTTTTCGAAATCGTTGTGCAATTTCAACAGTGCTATTTTCGTATCGGAATCGCTGTAAGTTAAGTTGTCGTTTATAATAATCTGAAAAGAAAATAATAATCTAAAATTTAGCATAACGGGTAAGTTGTAAAGTAGTTTTACACTATGTACAAGAAATGCAACTTCTCTCTCTCTCTCTCTCTCTCTCTCTCTCCTCTCTCTCTCTCTCTCTCTCTCTCTGTATATATATATATATATATATATATATATATATATATATATATATATATATATATATATATATATATATATATATATATATAAGAACAGCTTGAGTTAAGTGTTAAAGAAAAAACAGCTGTGTAGTCATCAGAAGCAGGAAGAAGAGGGAAAGAAAGAGCAATTAATATTGTAATAAGAATTATGACCAAGGAAATGAGGAAATGACTTATTTTTATGAAAATTGGTTGTGGAATAAATATATAAGACAATACTCTCTACTAGTCTCTATTTACGATTCTTTTATGTCTTAAGATGAGTCTCCCCATATGGAACTTTAAATAAATTAATGAAAAAATAAATAATAGTATTCACATATATATATATATATTATTGTTATATATATATATATATATATATATATATATATATATATATATATATATATATATATATATATTATATATATATATGTATATTTATTTATACATATATATTATTATTATATATATATATATATATATATATATATATATATATATATATATATATATATATATATATATATATATATATATATATATATATATATATATATTTATATATATATATGTATATATATAAATATATATATATTTATATATATATATATATATATATATATATATATATATGTATTAAGAAATATATATATATATAGTATATATATATTATATATATATATATATATATATATATATATATATATATATATATATATATATATATATATATTTTATAATGCATGTTAATAAGCCTTACATATAAATAATTAAATTAAAAATATAAAATTTTCATTTATCCAGTTATTATTAAAAAAAACAAACAACTTAAAATTGAAATGGAAATAAAATGAATTATTTATATAATTATTGGGTGAATCCGAACTGATACCCTATATGTTCTTACATTTTTTTTTTTTTTTTTTTTTTTTTTTTTTTTTTTTTTTTAATGTATTTTAAAAACTCTCGAAATTTCCTCTTCGCAGTAAATCATTAATTATTCTGGTCATGATTCAAATCCAAGGCCAGAAAGGCTTAAATTTTGATACCTGAATACTAAAAGAAAATAAATACTCCAAAATTAAATATAAGGTTGTAAAAAAATTATAGAAATAATTTAAAAAGGAAGCTGTGCAGAGATATTCGTTAATAACTCTTAAAAAAAATATATAATAACTTTATTTTCTTTACAATTTAAATATTATTATTTTATCTTCACGATTGATGTCTAATTTTCATTTCCTGCTTGCGAAAGACATTAATTTTTAATACAATTCAGAATAAATAATAATAATAATAATAATAATAATAATAATAATAATAATAATAATAATAATAATAATAATAATAATAATAATAATAATAATAATAATAATAATAATAATAATAATAATATAAAATAATAATAATAATAATAATAATAATAATAATAATAATAATAATAATAATAATAATAATAATAATAATAATAATAATAATGTGTGTGTGTGCAGGTGTGTGTATGTGTGTATGTGTGTGTGTGTAAGTTGTGTAAGTGTGTATGATAAATTTTAAAATATTAAAAACAAATGGAATGTCCTGGATGATTCCTCTGGACCGTGAATCACGAGAATCGTTTCTTAATTTAGCTTCTTACCGATATTATTTATCATTTGAAATGATTTATTAACAATTTAACTAAAATTAATTTAATTTAATTTAATTTAAATTTGTAAAAAGCGAATTTTCTTTTTAATTTATTTATTTAAAGTAAAGCAGAGTGAAAGCAAGAAATTTATGAGAGAAAGCAGAAAAAGTGTTTGGATAAATTCGTGTCATTGTTTACAAAAGATTGGTGTCAAAGGAACAGACAATGTAACGGACTATTGAATAAATACGGCAAAGTAACGGACTATTGAATAAACAACAGCAAAGTAACGGAACAAAGCCAGCTTATTTTAAGGCCGGTAATGCGTTTCTTGAGCTTTGACGCAAAAGGGCTGGCCACAAATGAAACCCTTCAAATAATGGAGTGAAAACTAGTCCGATCGAAAGGTTCAAAATTCATAGTTATATGGCATTAATATAATATTAAAATTCATTTTTACTATTGGGTTGGCCACCGCACCACACCGCATAGCATCACACCACACCACACTGGTGAGTGGTGGGCTCATTTTGGTGTTGTGTGGTGAGATGCGACTTTTAAAATATAAGGGCGCTGCGCGGCGAGGTGAGGTGCGGTGCGGTACGATGCGATGCCGTTGTGGGGTGCGGTGTGGAGCATTACGGTGCTGTGGAAAATTCCTGTCCTCGGTCAGCAATAGTACATTCTTATCTAGGTACTTTATACATTTAATAAACGAAAATATGCTTCTATACTAATGATTTTTACCAATGGAATTTTTTTTTTTTTTTTTTTTTTTTTTACTGGTAGTATTCTTTCTTCTTATCGGATATTGCAAATGATTTCTTATTCTTATTTTTATTCAAAACGATTTACTTTATTATTATTTGAAAGGTCTTTTAGACCCATTATAAACGAGTGCTGTAAAATTTAATTTTAAATTAATTACTGAATAAACAACTTATTAGATTGCGTAGTAAAGTTTAATTAATGTATCACATATCAGTTCAATATAATCAAAGTCAAAAAACGATATGAAAAACCTTTACAATGTGCAGGGTGTAAAGAATCCGAAAAGCAACTGTTTGAAGTAGCGATCTGTAGTGCGATGCCGCTACCGATACCGCTACCGCTAAAATATCCAATACTGTCTCAAAAAACGTTTTTCTTTAGTATATTTTGCAGAAAAAAACAATTTTTTTTTTACTTTGTATTTTTCTATATTTTAATATTTTTGGAACATATTTCAACTGCCATTTGTGAATCGCTGTAAATAGAACCAGCGTGTAAATCAAGAGCTTTGTGTATTTAGTATAAGGTTGTAAAAATAGCGAACTCAAACAAAAATGTCACTAAATCATAGATATATTTCTCCGAAATTTACTATGTATCATGCTACGTCAAACAATAACTCATATCACTTCCTATTATACGAACCTTTCCTATTATACGAACCTTTAAGTACATCAATTGCAGTAAAATCAATAATAAACTCACAATATATAAATATATATATATATATATATATATACTATATATATATATATATATATATATATATATATATATATATATATATATATATATATATATATATATATATATATATATATATATATATATATATGTTGCAAGCCTATGTATATTATAATAATCCCATGTTAAGAATAAACTAGAAGTTAGAACTACCTGAGACCAGTGGCGCAGGAAAGGGGAGAACAGGTGCTACAACCTTCACTCAGAAATTTTGAGTATATGAAAATTTTCAATTGAAAGCAGTAAAAGAAGAAAACCAGAAGGAGAAAAAGAAACGGAAAAAATAAGTAGAAGGAAAATTCAGTAACCTTCTCCCCCCTTCCCCAGAAATATCCCTCCTACGCTAATGCCTCAAACTATTTTCAATAATAAAACACTCAAGTAATAATAATAACATATTAAATAAATTAAACATTAATAATTTTCATTCTTGTTATACCTGTATCCTGTAAGGGTATTTCCTGAAGAGTTTGTCTTCTGTATCGAAGAAATTTATCATATAAGACTTGTCAAGAGCAAGGTTTCTCCTCTCCAGGCCTTCTTTCACCCTCATGCATCCGTAAATGGCTCCGGAGAGGTAGATGAGGAAGGTCACGATGACCAAAGCTGAAAAAAATTAAGTTTTCATTTAGGAACGGATTTTCTTTTTATCATAAAAGCGTTAAATAATTTTTTTCGTTAAGATAAATAAATGAGTTTGGTGATAATATATACGAGGAAATAATTTATTCTAAGAAAGGTCAATGTATTATTATTATTATTATTATTATTATTATTATTATTATTATTATTATTATTATTATATTAATTTCAGGAATTTCCACTGCTGAGTGACGTCGACATTAAAGAAGGAATCTTCGTTTGCCCCGAGATTCGTAATCTTCTGAAATAGGGGTGTTGAAAATTATATTTGAGATTGTGAATAGTTACTCGATTGCTGTACGTATAGTAGTGTGTTTATTTCTATATCTTAGATGCTTTATATCATTAGAGATGTATTGATTATAGTGTGTATTACTACTATAATCATTAGATTGGTCTAGATTGACAAGGGATAATATTCATATAGTAGTAATCTGGGCTATACTTAATATTGAGCACTATTTATACTTTGAGGGTGTACTCTAATAGACCATAGATTCAAATGGACTAGTGAGTCTATTTCACTCTGTATTGATATATAACGACTTAACTACTTAATGTACTAGAGTAGGTATGAACTCATGTGGTGTGGTATCATAATGCCAGTCTCTCTAGGGCACTTCTCAGTACGATTGAGATTATACTAGCGATAATAAACGCTTAATTAGAATAATAGTTTGTAGATGGTGAATAATGTTATAGTTAGTAACGTATTTAGTAGTCTGTTCTCTCCTGTTAGAGGATATAGGTGCTAATCTCTTCATATAGTGGTGCGTATCTTTCACGTGATTCATACTTAGTAGTAGAGATACTCATATTATATATAGTGATATATTTTATCTATTCTCTCTATCTGTAGATATTGGTTATATAACAATTAATAATATGTCATCTTAGTCTCAGTTCGTCACTGTGCGTACACTTATAGGGTTACTATCTTATACTATCTAGGGTTACGTGATGACTCTCATATTAGTGCTGAGAATAGTCTGATGCTCTAATAGGTAGCTGATTCTACATCTAATACATAACGATATACACATTACTTGTTATTATAGATTCTTATATGCATATTATATAGTCGATATCTATACTATGAAACGATACTATCGTGATAGATATTAGCTCGGGAGGCACGACAGTTTCTACATGGCATATCGCATATATCGTAATATTATAGCATATAGCACCTTGTAATTAGTACTCATATCTCTATCGCTAATACCTCACAACATAATCGTACATAATGTATATATGCTATATCTAATATCCATATATATATATATAAGTGAAGAGTGAGAGATGAGATAGACAATTATAGGTAATATCTCGAGTGATATTCTGTGTCGATGTGAAACAAAGATATAAAGTAGATCGATGACAATGGATAAGTGCATTTATGAGTAGTGAGTATGAACGCTATTCAATGATATATTTAGTCTACTTACTCTGATACTGGATATACCAAGTGTTATAGATATACACTCGATGAGTAATCGCGTGGCGATCAGAAATATCACTAAATGACATACAACTCATATAGCCATGAACGTACTATAATATGATAAAAAAGTATATTAATTATATTGGTATTCAGTTCATTGTAATTTCATCTGATTTAATATATTGAGTATATACGATACATAAACTTCGCGTTTAGAGTGCTTTTATATGTGTGAGAGTAGAGATTGAGTTTATATGTAGTCGTCACATAATATTACGCTAGTGTTCTATCTAGATGTTATCTGGACTTCAGGAAGATATTACTGAAAATTTGATTGAATGAATCTAGGAAGTCGTAGTGACTATCATTAACTGAGTGTGAATACACTCGGACATAGATAGTGTGATGTATCTCTCGAGTCGATAAGTTAGTTCGAATCCATGCTCAGGTTCTGTGCCTGGGTGAAGCGTAGTTGAGGAGAGAGATAGTCGGACGCATTAGCAGGATCACAGGATAATAGCAATACTAACTCTCTACCGATAATTTAGCTCTCACTCGATGAATTACACATGCACTCTCGATATTGTGATAGTAGATCTACATTGAAAGGACTCTCATATTATATTATCTAGGCTTGGAGATAGTATATAAGGTTATATTGATTATATAATTTAGTACTTTTAAAATTAGTGTATATAATCTGATTCTTCATATGTGATGTTCGATGAGATTATGGCATAATATTACACTATATTTTAGTATATAATCGAGATGATAGTATAGCGTGTTCAGCTCTCGTATAAAGTAACTGAATTGAGTATGGTCTGAGTATTAAGTGTGACTATTTGGTGAGACTCATTGATCGTGTGTTATTCATATTATAGTATCTTTGTTGCGAGTGGTCTATGATAAATTTATGGAGTATTACTCTAATTTAGTATGTAGTCATCCAGTCATCTAGATACTAAATATAAAGTGATACATAATCATATTTATCAATTGAACTTTTATATCTCGTTATATTATTCTATTTATAAATTATATTACATTTTTTCACATACCTTATTACTATTATTATTTGTTAATTATAATAATTCAGATTTGTTATAGTTCTAAGTATGTCTATTTGTACCAGTCATATATATGTAGAGGTTATTTATGATTAAACGATATAATTATTGTCATGTTATTATTCCTTAAAATGATAAAGTTATCATGTGCTAATATCTTATATATAAATATACTATACTAAATACATCTTATATGCCCCACCATTATGTCATATATATCTATAACTAATTAATAATTATATAAATAATGTGATAGCATTATCATTATTATATTATAATAGTATCATTATATTATATTACTATATATTATTTATATTAAGTTAATATTATAGTATGGATCAATTTAAAAGTATGTTAAAATTGACATTGATCTAAATTATTATTATGTTATTATTATTAGTTAAATTTATCTTACAAATTTATGTTTTTCATGAAACTTTTTATCATTAGTATTGCTCGCAGCATTCTGTCGGTTTGTATTTAAAGATGCTTATTTTATGTCTTTTTTTGGTTAATTATTTATTCTTCTATTGTCTTTTTTTTTTAATATAAACTTGACGTTTATCTATTCTACATATATACTAAATATTATTTTTATGATATGAAAGATTTAATATAATAATAATAATCTCTTCGATTCCATAAGAGAAGTTATGGTTCAATATATGCCTTTTATATTATATGTATATTATTAATGTATATTATTATCTAATTGCTATGTGTTTAAATTTAGTTGCTTATTAATATTTAACTTAATTTAATGTTTGTATTTTTATTTAAATATTATTTATAGACTTTTTAATTTTAATTTTGAAATAATAATGTTTATTTTATCAACTATATTATTATTATTACTTATGGTTCAGGATATTTATAGTGTATAATTATTCGCTATTAGATCAGTTTAGGTTATGTGTTTGAATTTTATAAATTATAGCAGGTCTCTAATCAAAGATACACCTTAATTGAAATTGCATAAGTGAGATATTATTTCCCTGTGCTTTTTCTTGTCTTCTTGTCTTTTCTTCTTTTCCTTCTTCTTCTTCTGTTTTGTCATCTCTCCTTCTTTCGTTCTTTTTTCTTTTTGTTCCTTATTCTTTTGCGTTTCCTTCTGGGTCTTGCTTCTTCCGTGTTTGTCTTGGTTGTAACGTTTATTTGTAGTTGTGGTTGTGATTTAGGGAAAGAGTAGAGTTAGTGGGGATGGAAGTATGGGGTTTGTGATTATTGTATTGATTATTGTTTTGATTGGTATTGATGTTGTATTGTTTTTATTATGTTTGTATTGTGTATTGATTTGTTTTTATTATGATTTATTTTTTATGGTTATTGTTTTATTAGATGTTTAGATAAATGCATTCAATTTGTGAAGAGAGACATTTGGGAATTATTGCTTGATTTAGGTGATTGATTGTGATGATGTATTTTGATTTATAATTTGGTGGGTTGGTTTATGTTATGTATTGCATAATTAGTTGCGATACGGGTGGTGAGTAGTCAAAGGATAGGAGGAATGAATATAACGCGGTTAACAGTAATGTCGAATATAGAAGAGTGGGAATGCTCTGATAAATCGAGTAAACGAATGATAAGATAGATGTAATGAAATATTTGGGTAATCCGTGGGAATTAAGGGAATCAAGACTAAACATATAAGAAGCAGCACTGGATGAGAATTTGATCGATAGCACATGAGGACTATGGTCGGGGGCGAGAAGTTCTGGGATGATTGAATATTGTAGGAGGCTGAAGCCGAGTATTTGGGGGACATGAAGTATGATCAGGAGGATCGGGAGTGAATAAGTAGTTACGATTTCGAGTGTGCTTGTAGTTGTAGGGATTAAATCATATACAAGATATAGCCAAGGTGTCATGTAGTACTGAAAACAGGTACGCGAACGTCGGAGGTAAGAGTGCGGTATAGGGGACAGCTACACATTTGTTGCTGACAGCAGATTTAATTGAGGCGGGGGTAAAGGGGCTAACATTGATCTCATGGAACTGATATATAGATGGAAGTTAATATGATTCAGAAGGGTCAGAAAAACCTGAGGGGCCACCTTAGTCAAATCATGAATACAGCTGGTGGGATAGTCGAGAGTCGGAGGCAAAGGGGTGCCCGAACAGGCTGTGACGTCCGACGGAAAATGAAGGCGTACTTGTGAACATGTACAAGTGCGAACTTAGTGCGGTAATTGGTTCGTTAACTTGTATGTTTGGATGAACAGTACATCGTATCAAGTATTAAGTGCGGTTAATTTAGCCGTTACAGCTTAAGATATATCGTTCACTGTATGTATTTATGCAAAAGATTTTACCTACAAATATTGGTGTGTAAGTTAGTAAAGATAGCTAGTCATATGTGATCTGTAGTTATATACTCTAGCGTAATTACGATGTTCCGACAGTCCGAATAAGGCGTAATCGAAATGAACTGTGATAACATAACTAGGAGAAAAAGTAATTCTATGCATAGAAACGGTACTACATGCTCATAGAGCATTTCGATGTTAAGTATCGTATATAGTGTAGATTTTATTATATTTATAATATAGTGTACATGATCGTTTCTATAGTGAGTTACGCCTATATAAATAATTGCTGCTATGTATGTCGTTTAGTGAAACGTAAAAGTTATCCACATACTTGGATGATATAAGTAGATGCCAGAAAGATTACACTGCGTTGGATCCAGCGTCTCCACCACTTCGGTTTTTGCGAACTTGGAGTGACATAAAGTTAGATTGGCGTCTTAGGGGGCAGACATACTTTTTTTCGAAGCATTGTTCTCAAACTTCAATCAATGCTGATTTACATTAACAAATTTCGTATTAAGCAAGATTTAACGTATCCTGACCTCACATTGTATCGAACTGAAGAATAAATGTACAAATCATCACAGCTTTCACACAGGGGTATCGTTCGCAGTTGACAGCAGTCTCCACCACTACACAGCCAGCTGTCAACACCAACACATGCACATCCCACATCACACACCGCACTTCTCACTTACGCCACGCACACACACAACACACATCTAGGCTATTACCACACCAGAAAAGACGCAACACACACCACACACACACACCTACACACCATAACACACACAAACACAACACACACGCACACACTTACGCAATAGTAAAACCTGAAATATTTTAGGCTTATCTCTTTTTTAAACTCCGCCCCCTTTCAGAATAAAAATCAACTCGAAACATGAAAAGGATTCTGTATTAAGGGAATGAATAAAAATATACTTTATTATTCTAATTTATTATCATGATTTTGTTGCATGGAAAAAAACACTTGAAAACATTATCACAGTTAAGGACATATTAAAAATCAGTATTTATAAATACAATGTGAAATTATTCCGTACCCTTATAATCATATGATGCAGTGCGACATGAACTTTTAATAAAAGATCCGCTGTTGTCGGCTTGGGTGCCGTTACCCATTGTAGTACCAGCAACAAGAGTACGACACCCCGCTCCTCATATTTCCCAGGTTGTTAAGCAGTTTATTTAGGACAGCCTGTATACATAACCCTCGACTGTTACTTCTGTCGTGTAAATCGTAGCCATGTAGGGTATTCTTGTTGACTCGTCTATTCGTTGTTGCAGCTTTTGTATGATAGGGTCATGCGTCTTCGTAAACAGTCATCTTTAATCAACTATTGATCAAGATGTATTTCATTATTGGCCCTTCAATGTACATCATGGCTTTTGATATCATTGTATGACAGATTAGACCTCATTGCGTGACCTAGTGCTCATTTTTCAGGCATACGAGTTCATACGTAAGTTACAATGTTTTCTATAAAATTTAATAGTATCCTTTGTGATCGTTTTAATGATTGAATAACAGGAAGTAAAATGAAGCGCCTGTCATAGGCATAAAAAGGATAGGTTTGTAAACGATTATATCTTTCCCCACATTTTATTAGATTTCTCATCTCGTCACCTAAATTGTATAAACTGTGCATGTTTAACAGGATTAGGAGCGCTATACGCAAAGTGAGGGATTCCATGGGAAATGCATTAAATACTAGTGGGGTTACGTTTCCTTTAAGTGTTTGCGATTTTTAATTGTTCAAGACTCCAATAAGGATGGAAAAAATCTATGTTGCGATTTTATTTGAAACACACTAGTCAATTGCACACTCAATTCAGCTCTCCCATCACATAAGCTTCAAATTTAATCATGATTCTCTTTCCGTTATTAGATTTCTCACGTATACACTTCTCTCTCTCCTCTAAAAGTTTCCTTCGTTTGCAATATCATCCTTCCTCATTGTCTCTCTGTCTCTTTCTCCTCCTAGCTACAAAAATACAGTCGACGTCTTTCCTGGTTACTCTCTTCCTTCTGTATACAAGTATTATACACATATCTGATAATACTATTCTTAGTATTTAATGGTTGCACGTTATTTGTTATAACGTATTAAGCTCTATTATGATTATAGTTTAATTAATTCCGTTAATTAACATAATTTTAAATATAATCTCAGTGCAATATATATTTTATGCAGGTGTATCATCGTAAAACGTAATGCGATATAATGGAAATATTTTTGTATAACTTTAGTTAACATGTGTCGTCGAGATATACTAAAAGAGTATTAATTGATTACTTAAGCTTGCTACTTTTTTGACAACTGTTGACAACATGACTACAATGATCGAGCAGAAGCGCCTCGAGTTAGGGAAATGTATGTCTGAAAATCAAAATCAGATTGAGAAGGCAATTAATAGGTATACGCTCTTATTGAGTTTTTGGTGTTTTTTTTAAAAGTGTGATTTTTGGACATTGGTGGGGGTTGCGTCTTATTTAATATTAGGACGGGGATCTGAGAATTATATAATGGCTCATTAATTATAATATGATCTTTGCTTTTCAGAACTCGATCTGATTAGTATATATCAGTATAGTTCTTACTCGCTCTCTTAGTGTTTAGTGAGCTGATATTTGCTTGGTATAAGTTCTCTATTTACCCAATAATAGTAATTTTAAGGATTATTATATGTATACACTTAGCCTTGCCGTGAATAGGATATATATTACCTATACCTTGTTAGGTCTATGTTTTATATCTGTAAAGTTTTTTGATTTAAAATTTATATCATCAAGGATTATATTATATTATAAAATTAAGGCTTTGGATAACTTTTATATTTCTCTTGAATAAAGATCGAAGTACAAAATACTTCTTGTTAAGTTATTTTTTACTCATTATCGAAATATCAAGTATTTCTACGATTGTTCTTAGTTGATATATAAGTAAATAATTAATTAATTTTTGGAGTTCGGGCAATATCCAACTTTTTTATTTATTTATAGGTAATTAAATTTTTTGGCAGTAATCGGATTAATTCGGAAGAGTATGATCAATATATGGAAAATCTTGGAAGTTTAACGATACCAAGCTACTCTTATTCATTAAAATCTTATTGTAGTTATAATATATTTCAATAGTATATATTTAGTTATAATACCCATAAGATATTATTATAATTGTAACTATAATCATTGCATTTTTACAGGTTGTTTAGTGTGACACCCATATTATTATATATATTCTTAATGATGATATACTGGACATTTTGAGCGTTATTGTTCATCGAATCATCAAGCACCATAATATCTCATAACCGATTCAGCCGGAGAATATATTTCAATAGCCTGATTCTTACAAACAAGTGTTTGTTGATTTTCATAATAATATTTATTGGCTCTGCACTTATTGGAAGTATAACAGACTCAAAATTTATATTCATTTATTAAAATAAACTTTTCACGAAAACACAAGAAAATTACCTTTCTAATCTACGTTTATATAAATTATTTTAACTTATGTATCACAACAGTATAAGTGGGAATGATATTTGCTATAGTTAATTCTTCTATTTATAGTCATATTCGTTTAGGACTTAATACTAGGGGTGAGTAGACTAGGTTGTGAATGTATTGTTAATACCTAAGTTCATTTATATGGCAAGTAAAGAAGAATATTTATTAATGATTATAATATAATTATTATATATATCTTATATATTATACTATTTATAGTTTTAATATATTTATATATACTATATTATTACTATATATATTTATAACTACTTATATATAAATTATGAATATTATTTATATATATATAATATATATTAATTTTAGTCTGAATAACTTTATATATAAGAGTTATAGTCTATTGGAAATATTTTATATCAGTTTGTGATAACTCAAATATTATTCTTAAAATTAGATATGAATTCAACTTCGGTGCTTCTGGCTTGTACCTTATTTTATAATTCACCGTAGTAATATTAGTTATTGATATATTTTCAGGGGGGGCCTACATAGGTAGTATTTCAAGTCGTAATAGGGTTCGCACAATCTATTCGCTTCTGCGAGACATAAAGGATAAAGCGCGATGATATCATCTACCACATGATACAATATGGAGTCTGGCTTTTTAGTTGCTGGAGGAGGGAGTCACTATGTGACAGAGATTGTGTGTCCTCATCGTAATTGCGTTGCGACCCAGCAGACATTTCTCAAACAAATCGAATTGTCTTTACTTATAGAAATATCATCTGTGTGTTACTACTGAGTTAATTTATTGTCAATCAAATCATTGAGCCTAGCAAGCCTGTGTTCTAGGGTTGGGTCTTTCTGAAGGTGGTGATTGACCGATCTGAACTATAGGTTCAATGAATGCTTTATTGTTTTGAATCGGTTATGTAAGAGCTGAGTCTGAAGGACATGTAGATATGATTTGGTTGTCGCATGTTGGAGGCACTTTGCATTACACAGTCACTTGGCTCCAGATCGGGATTTCCCCCGCACCATCACCAGCGTGGTACGCGTGCCCCGAGGGGGTTTACATTTGGGTCTAATTGAAAAGCCGAGCCTTCTTTATACACCTCCTATCCTTCGTTTTTTCTTTTCTCCAATGGTGGCAAGTGATTCGATTACGGACTGATTCAATCTATTGCGGCTTCCAGTATCGTTATCGAATTTTCTTTTAGGGCGATACGCCAATGCAGGCATTTATCCTTTTCATCTTTAATTGCAGTTTCTTATTCCATCCCCACTTGCAGACACCATTGTATACATCGATGAACGGCAGGTTCTTCACTCCTTGTTACTAACAACAAGGGACTCGCGTCCAGGGGTAAACGCCTCACTTGTGTTAAATTTTATAAACCCTTTCTTCTCCCCCTGTTACGGGAGCATTGCCTTAATGTCTCTACCTCTCCCCACCCCCCCTGTCATCCTGCCCCGGACTGCTGCCTGTCTGCGGGCTGCGCTACCTCACGGCCTTGCTGTTCCCACCGCCTCGGTTCGCCGACCACGTTTCGTCATCATCCTTATGGGATTGTATCCCGGTGACTTTCTGGGCCCATCTCATCATCTTCGTCTGTCCCTGGTTCGGTTATACTGTTCAATTTTTATCTTGATACAGAGCAGCGATTGCTTTAGTCAGTGAAGTTAGGGTTCTTCTCTGACATTAGAAAGTAATTTTTTTCATCAGGCAAATAAAACACATTTTTTTATAAATGAAATAGCAAGAAAGCGGATGCAATTGTTGTGTTTGTTACCTTTAGATACAATCTACTATTCGAGAAGAATTCTTTAATTGAAGCACCTCTAAACTTCTTCACATTACATGTCTCTTAGTTATACATTAACATCTGTACACGAATACTTTCCAATCTCATAATTATTGTTTGTTATTGCCTATAACTTATTATAGTAACTTTCTAATTTCTAGATTCATCTGTTGACATTTATTATTCTGTAATCTTTCATAAAAGAACTTCTTGTTCTTAATCTAGTAATAAGGTCCTCTATATAACTCAATGCGTACTCTTTTCATTTAAAAAATGTATAGTGGGATAAGGAAAAACTTGAGAAGTTGTGGGTCTTTTTCCGTCTAATCCTCATCTGCATTTAGGTGGCATAGCGTTTTCATGCACATGGTGTGAAAAGCAATGTATCCTGAGTTAATTATTCTTCCAAGTTCGACGTTCCATTGAAATTTTTACTGCCTCTTTTTTTTATAATAAGGACTTTCTGCTGATAGAATCTGAAAACTTGGGTGTGTCCAGTTAAATGATGCAATTACGGAACTGTATGCAATTTTCTGCTGTCCATCTAGTTGCACAAACTTACTTGAGCCTGATGTTAGGATTTTTCTGCTAAACTCGCCTCAGAAAGTCTATAAATTGATTTACCGAGTCGTTTGTTCTCTTCGTGTCTCTAATTATATATGTTCTTGTTCTTTCTGAACCATTCAATGTATGCCATTACCTGTTGTTCACCTCTTCTTATCTGTTACAAATTTGCATATCATCCCTGGATGCCATAAATAAGGTGACCCACTTTCCAATTATTCTTCTCTTTGGAGTTCTATTTTGATGAACACAAGTTCCACAAGCATAGTATAATGTAACCGGAACCAACTACCGATAGTACTGTGTCTTCTTGTTAAATTTTTTCTTTTTCATGTAGCAGTATAGTTATTGTCTTGTTATCTCGTATAAGTCATAATGTAGAGCTGCATTTGTGTTGGTCATAGCTTTGTAAGGGTCGGGTTAAAAACATTTACCGGTAAGATTCAGGATGTTAATTTTCTCACGGGCAGGAGATTGCAGGATACTCTTAATTTCCTTGTACATCATGTGGATATTAATCCATTGTTTTTAAAACAGGAAGCATTATAAAATCTACAACGAGATTAATTCCACCTGCCGTTCCAGTGAATATACCACGGTGTTCAAAAGCTGCTCTATTTAGATCAAAGCTTGCAGACAACCATTGTACTGTTAAACTTATAAAAGATTTATTTGCAGTAGCTTCATTGAGATGCTGAGTTGAAAGCTGTAGCCATAAGTGAAAAGATACCGTAATTAAAACGACGCTCTTACATGACTGTTCTGTGTGTTCTTCTAGAACGATTAATTTTAGAATCCGGCATCTTCTTTATCGGTTTTGTTTTGTATGGATTTCATCGCGTCCACATTTATAGACTGTATTGCTCGGGTATCTTCTGTTTGCAAGTTAGAATTGATAATAAAGTATTTTACTCCCAATTACATGCAGCCGAACCGAATCACGACTATATTATCGGCAATTTTTTGACATCTGATATTACTTTTCAAAGATCAGTCTATGCATACACAGAAGTCTGTATACCTTCCAGTACCCCCATTTTTTTGTAGCGCTTAATGCTTCTTGCCTGCATTTCATGATTGTAACTGCGTATGATATTTGACCTTTACAACAGTCTCGGCTCGCTATTCTTCGCAACAATACCTACGACTGCCTTTAAGAATAGCGCCACGACCGTAGGCGGTTTATAGTATCCCTCTATCCAATAGAGCCACATAGTCATGCACTTATATTTTAATAGCGAAGGGTTGGTGGTGCTGCGAAATTCTGCAAAGTTGCAAGGTGGGGTTTGGACAGATCGATGGGTCTCGTCTTTATGCCTTTAGCGAGTACCATGAAACGTTGACTGTAGCCTGCGTATGTTGATGTGAGGGGCGTATGTGTTGATGTATGTGTAATATGGAGAGCGCTCATATACGGCACTGGCGACTGAATACACGTATTCCTTTATCCATAGGCGTAATCGCAATCATCCTATTGTCACATCCAAAGATGTACATTAATATTCGGGTGGTAAATGTGGATTATGATTTTACGTGATTATCTCGAGGATCAGGTGGACTGATACATCAATCTGTCAGTGCAAAGTTGAATTAAAAGCCCGGTCCTGACTCTGCGCGATGCGGTTGCTCGTGCGCATCGGTGATAGGTGTTCTCATGAATCTTTATTGGATAGGAATTCTACATTACAGTGGGGCAGACGCGTGCGACTTGTTAACACGGAGGACGATTGCAATACGAGCTTTTCTAGAAAATATGCCTGTTGTTGGTACCAATGTTTGGAATAATAATCTTATCATTTAATAATTTCTTTGATACAATTCATCATAGTTTTTACGGTGCCTTTGATTTTTTTAAGTTTGCTTTCTAACAGATGATGGTGCGGTTATGGCTTCCGTTAATATGGTCTTTTTCTTCTTCTATTATACTTTAGCATTCAATTCATCGAGGGCTAGCCTGGAATAAATTAATCCATTTTTTTATTTTAATGATTTTATTATCAATTCAACAAAAAAATCAATGTTCAAGACAAATTATGGTGCACATGATATGCCCGCATGAAGAGTCAGATATAGTAGTGTTATACGATAGTATGATCCTCATTATCCATTCATAGATATATATTATAATATAATTTATCCATCAATACAACAATCAACTCAAACAGTCCATTTTAAAAAGTGTAGCGATGATGTACGATCACGAGGTAAGTGTCACTTTGTTACGTAATTAGTCAGAGGTGTATGGCTGTACATGTACTACTTGTGCTGGACATAAGTATTAATTTTTTTTAAAATAATTTACTAGCTGTTATTATTATATAAAACTTTCGCTCTATATTTTTAAGAAGAAACATGCTCAATATATTTATTGGTTAATCCCTTATGTATAATCAATTAAGTTTATTATTTAGAGTCAGTAGTATAATGGTTTATCTATTGGAGGAGCATGACCATGAGTGGAATAATGTATACTGAGAAAATATATAATATTATAAGAAAAAAAAATATCTTGACCAAAAATGCCTCCCGGCGCTGACTATAGGGTAGATGTCGGTTTGAAAAAATAATGTTGCGCTCATTGATTGTTGTAGATCTATAGAATCTTGGATAGTGATAGCAACAGTGTTACTTGCGCAATCGAATGGGCGTACTGTATAAGGTGTGTTGTTGAATTCGTAAGAGTTCTCTTGATCTATTGATCGTATTCTGAGTAGTTCGTATAGTTGTGTACGCGTATTTATATTATAATTACGTCATCTCCCAAATCTATACAGTGTTGCCTAAATAGCAGCCTCTGATAATGAAGTCAGCTTAAATTAGAGCTACTTTCTTGATGTTTAACCAATAGATACGTCGAATTTCTCAACTCAAGTTTTAGGAAGAAGACTTCGGGCATCGATATTATATTATAATATGAATATAATATATTATATTTTCTGAAAGGAGGCTGGATCTAAAAGAGATAAACCTATCAATGATTTCAGGCGATTTATCATAATCCGAAAAATATTACACACTCAAGCTGTGTGTATTCGCATGTGTGTGCTGTGTGTGTGTGTGTTGTGTGTTGTTGTGTGGGTGCGGTGTTTGTGATGGTGCTGTGGTGTCGTGGTTGTGTGTTGTGTGTGTGATGTGTGAACATTTATTTCTTAGTTTCATGTGGGGTTCTACAATTTAGTTAGGGGTATTGGATACGTTTAATAACATCTGTTGCTTAAGCATTTACTACGTGTTATTTGCTAAAATCGAAGCATGATATGTTTAAGAGTACATTGCTTGAAGAAAGTGACTAGGTTACGTTTTTGCATGTTATCCTAGTTATCTCTTATGTTCGCATTATGAACTCTTGGTTATGGGCAGTTTATGAAGGGCTGTAAGGCTGTGTCTCAGGTATTGGTCGGTGCAGCCTATTTTACTTAGTTTCTAGTTTATCAGTTAATCAATGTTAGCTTTATTGATTGAGACACCTTATTTGATCGTATGAGTATATTACCTTTGATATTATATAGTCATGAATCATGTATAATAACTCAATGTATGTGGTTAATGCTTTGTGGGGGGGGACTTAGAATGTTACCTATGTCAGTCGTCGATTAAGTTAATAATGTTGATTTTTCAAAAAGTAAGACAATAACTACGATCTATTCATGTGTAATTTGTTTTCTATAAAAACAGCTTTGCGACTTGTAAATATGTAGTTTAAGTTATTTAATTGTTAGTTGTTTGTTGTAGCATTATTTGTTAGTTCAAGAATAGTGTCATGCTTAGCTTTTATTCCAATTGTGGCTATAAACTAGCTTGGGGGGTGCCGTGCCTAGTTTAATGCATAATAGTTTGAGACGGGTGATTTTTTGTATAAAAAGTTGAATTTATGTTTCTGCTTTATGCCATCAAGGTCTCGAAACTGTAGACTGAATAATAATCAATGATCAATATTACATCAAGATGGAATGTTGAGGTGTGAAATTTAGATTGTAATAGGTGAGAGATTTAGCTGATTTTAGGGTATATTGTAAAAACGAAATATTTTAAATCAAGTCTTTTATTTCCTGTAAAAAATTTAACAAAAAAATAATTTAAAATGAATTTTTGGTAAAAGGAACAAAATCGTCCCCGAATAAATATTTAAAATTGAAAAAAGGTTGAACACAGAAGTATAAATAAAAATACTTATATGAAAAATAAAGTAGGAATATTTATAAAATAATAAAAAATAGAAAATAGAAATATAAGCAAAGCGAACGAAGTAAAATGCAAATATAAAACTTATATATAAAAATAAGCACCAAAGAAATTAAATAAAACTATGATAAATAATAAGTAGTGGAAAGTCAGAATAAAATATTTAAAAGATTAAGTATAAAAAAAAAATAAGTAAAAAAAAAAAAAAATTAACAAAGTAATAAATGCAATTAAAGTAGAAAATAAAAGCATCAAAAATATAAATAAAAAAATTAAAAAATTGAAGAAAAGCAATTTATATTAAACAATTTAATAAATTTATTAAATAAAAATTAATAATGGTAACAGAATAGATGGATGGTTCAGCTCATCAAAACCGAAACGATTTTTATTATAATAATGATCGATTATATTTGAAAATAGAAATGCTCACCATTTAGAAAAAAAGTACTTGCACAAGCAATGCTATTATACCATGTACATATGCTAGATAACAGAAGCATTTGTAACAGTAAAGATCTTGTATTATATTAACGAAGTTAGAATGTCCGGCACGTCATCGGCTCCCAGCACCGGTAGTCTTATTGACACTCTGAATGCTTCTCCTTCCTTTTTCATTATCTTCCTTTGAGTTCTCCTTCCTCCTCTTTTCTTCTTCCCGTTTGCATTCCATGCATTTCTTGTCTTCTTTTCAGGAAGGGACCCTCTCGGCAGTCCTGGACTGCGAAATACCGGATCTACTCGATCCGTCTACTGAATCCGACTCCGAACCTGATCCGGACTGTCGTCCCCTCAGCCTTTCTCCGAGTTTCAATCTCTAAGGATCTAAATAATTTTGTGGGCAGCGTCTCCCCCTTCCATGGATTGAGTCAAAGGGACGTAATCTCGCTCCGTACGAGACTTGCGTCATCATTATAACTTCACATTCCAAAGATTTTTACTTCTAAGTTCGTTATATGCTCTAATCAGGTGACTCTTCAGGGCGAATCTATGACCCTTGGTGCTAAATGGTTGGCACACCCCGCTTTAGGGGTGACTACGGTCACCAAAATACGCTGTGACTCAACCTGTTCGATTGGGAATCGTTAAGCCTAATCTTCTGCTCACACCGACACACACCACATAGGGGCGGTAGCGTAATTTACCTTCGATACTCGGGGGCGACCCCCCTCTATAGTATCATCTAACGACTCGAAATTACACGATCGTCTTAGCCATATAATAAGATTATATTTCCAAGATTTCGAGATCGATAGATCTATTTCCTCTATATCCGAAGCTGGTCTCTTCATTAACGAAGGAATACTGACAGGGATTAAACGAATTATAATTATGTAATATATGTAATTTCGATTACCATTTAAGTGCTAAATGCAACCAATAGCACGTGAATGGACGATTTAAAGATGTAGGGTACGATTCGACGCTAAATCGAGTTGTGAACCATCAAAATCGATCTTAATCGATCATTTGATAAAACCTTACTATGCAACAAAAGGCCCCTCTTGGGGGGCTACCGCCCCCTTTGGGGGTAAGATTCCTTGAGTTTCAGTGCTCAGATTACTCTTCGGAAGTCGGTGCTTCGCAGATCCTTAATTTGGTCCATGACCTTGAAAACCTCAGACCCTTGACACTCACTCTTCGGAAAAACAATTGTTGTGCATTAAAATGTGTCTATGCCATTTGCAATCTCTGGCTGTGACGCTGAAGCGTCAGTTTGTCTACCATATCTTATATTATATATATATATATAAATATTATTATATATATTATATATATTAATAGTATAATTATAATTAATTATATATATATATAAATATATATATCTATTATTATATATATATATATAATATATATAAAGTAATAACTGTATATATATGTATATATATGTATAGGTTGTTTGTTATATATATATATTAGTTAAATATATATATATCATAATAGTAGAGTTATAATATTATAATAATATGGATATATATATAGTTATATATAATAGTATATATATTTAGAATATAGAATATTTATATATATATATAAATATATATATAGTATAAATATATATTAATATATATTATATATATATATATATTAGAACTCAACAATATTTAAATATCAACACTTCACATTATCTTTTAGATACAAACTGTACAGCAATGATCTGAAAAACGCTCGGCCGGGTTTTTTTCTTATCAGTTAGCTAAACTTTTTATATTCTTGACGTTTATTTTATCTATTTTTGGTTCCTAACTTGATTATATCGTTTTTAGTATTGGCTGGCGATCACCTTTTATAAACCCCATAAAAAATAGTTAAAACAAACAAGAAATTGTAACACAAGTGGATAAAGAGAGTTGTATGAATATGTTGATTACAAAAAAAAAAATGATTAAGCCGTTGTGCAACTTGGGAGTTAGTATTTCGTGTTCTACGTACGGAATACTAAGAAACAGTTAATGATGTTATTAAAATCTGTCAAGAGATTATTATTATTCATTATTTATTTATTATATTATTATTATTATGTTATATTATTATATATTATATTGTATGATCATTATTATTATTAATTATTTTATTCTATTATAATTATTATATTATATTTTATTATTAGTTATTAATTATTATTATATATTTTATAATTATCTCATTATTATGATTATTATTATATTATTATATTTTATATTTTATATTATTATTAATTATATTTATTATTGATTCGATAGAGTCATACACTTTAATTTTTTCTTACGTTCTAAATATCTCTTCATCCGTTTAATTAACACGTATGAGGGAAACCAATGGCCACCCCGGATCAAAAAAAAATAATAAAATATCAATATATCAATTTATTATTTCAAGGCGTTGTACAAACTTTACTTTACATTACAAGATTTAACGAAATAAATAGCTAAGCACTGGACTAAGTCTATAGATTGAAGCAGCACAGATATATGTATATATAATATAATTATTATTATATTGTATATATTATTTATATATATAAGTAATATAAATTATATATATAATCTATTATAGACAAATATAATATAGCAATATATTATCGCATATATATAGTATAGTTATTATATATATATATAATATAATAGTATATAATATTATATATATTATATAAGATATAACTATATCGGTAGGTTTCAATCTAATATAATTAATATATATATTAGTATATATATATATATATATATATATATATATATATTATATAATATATATCATATATAATACATATATAGATAATATATATAAATATATATATATATATATATATATTAAAAAATTATAACAATATACCCAAATATAAAGAATTATGCATGGTTCCGAATTTGTATCTTTTCGGCGCAACTCATATTTTTGAGTATCATAATGGATTTGTGCGAGGGATATCCTAGGTCGCTACCCATGTCGCATTTCTATATAGCAAATTGTAAGACTTGCAAAGAAAGACGGGCATTTTAACAAGCTAAAGTCGAGAACTAACACGTTGTTTTATTTGTTTCAAACTTAAATTTAAACTTTATTTAGTGAGCTTTTAATATTTATATTATGTGATTGTATAGATATTGTAATGACAAATGCGACTTAACACATTTGTAGACAATTGTTTTAGCAAGATACTAAATTTTATATTTCAAGATAGGAAAAATTTTTTCAATACAAAGGCCAAGTAATGTGACAATCTTATAAACTTAGCGTTAAAAATAGTTTAGCGTATGTTCAGAGTTAATATATATTAATGATATATATATATTTATATATAATATTATATATATATATATAATAGATATTATAATATAAGGGGTGACCGTTAATATTAATTATACTTGTATTATACATTTTGGAATCTGAAATTTTAGTTAGAAAAATGTAAAAATAAAATAAATATAAAAAAATAAACAATAAGATGCTAATTTTTTTTGGGGTGTGCTGGAATAATTCATTAATACTATATATATATACTAATATTATATATATGTATATAATCTAGTATATAATAAACTATAATATATATTATATATATAATAAATATATATATTATATATATATATTTGATTGTAAAGGTATACACGGCATTAGGGGTTGAGCGACGGGGAACCGGGGGGGACGTTTTCATACCGGTGGGAGGGGGAGGACCGCGCACGCTAATTACAAGAGCGGGGTTTCGAGACCTCCCTGGAGGGGGGATTGTTCTAGCCCGTAGTTTTCCGAAGCGAGAGACGGCGACTGCCTGCATCTGGTGCGGTATAGGCTTGGGGTTCTTTTATGTTAAAAAACAAACAACATTTAATAAAGTCATTTATTGTTAAGATCATGTCTTTTATATGTGCTTTCTAATCTATCTTAACTATATGATCATAAATATGTTTATTTTATATATTATTATTAAATATATATATATAGATATATTATATACTAATAATTATAATAAATATATTATATATATATATAATTATAAGATTAATATATTATATAATATATATATATATATTATTATTTATAATATATATTATATAATATTATCTATATATATAGTATAATATATCGATAATATGGATAGATATCGATGGTTTATTTCGTTGTATTTTATCGATATATAGATATGAACTTGGCGCGGGCAGAATGCTAAAGTTTACTATCTATTAATAGATATATTATTATATATATTTATTATTAATATATAATATATAGTAATTATATATATAAATATATATATTAATATATTATATATATATTAGAATTTAAATATAATATATATATAAATACTATTATTATTTAATAATATATGTATATTATAATTAAATATATAATATAATTTATATATATAATATTATTATAATATTATATATAATATTATTATATATATTAATATATATATTACTATATATATTATATTATTATATTATATATATATAAATATGGGTATTCTTAAGTTCTTCTGACTACTCGAGTTCAAGTTTAAACGATTTTGATATATTTATGATTATACTCAAATACCTGAATTAAATTATTTCAAGAAAATATAATATATATATATAATATATAATTATAGATATATTTATATATATTAATATGATATTTATAATAATAATACTATATAGTATATTAATTATATAGTATATAATATTATATTATATATAGAATTGAGCTTTTATCATTGAAGTATGATGAACCTTTCAAATCTCTACTGTATATTATAATTTTGAAGGTAAGTAATATTGTTTTTTTTACTGTGTAGTAGTGTTGACGTAATTTTTGTTCCAATTTTTCGAAATTAGATTTGGCCTCATCTAAATTTGTGAGAATGATATTATCGTGTAGAATGCTGCAGACTTTTAGTTTGATACTAGGATTAAAAAGGTTTTTGTATAAAGTGTCACATAAGAATGGAAATTACCAAAGCAGGGAGAAAAGGTTATTTTTATTGTAGCAGTAAACATTGTGGCCTCGAATATACTGTTTCTCTCCATATTTTTTTTTCAAAATATGAGAGTTTATTATCATGCTATGCCCTTTTAAGTGTAGTTTCTTTTACATAAAAAACAGTTTCGAAGGGTAATACCTATTTAGATTTCGTGAACGCAAAATTATAATTGGATTAACTTAATGTGGTTGATGTATATATATTGGCCACTCTCTAGAAGAGCCACAACCATATCTAAAAAACTAGCTACAGGGAAAATAATATATTTTTGGATTCGTTGTCAAATTTTGGTTAGGAAAGTAATAGTAAAGATCCTAGGTGTTCTAGCACAAGTTAAAAATTTGCTTTTTTGGGGGGGAAGCTCGAGCGCGGGGACATAGTATATATATATGTGAAGATTACAACGGAATTGGGCTCGAGCCGACGGGAAACACAGGGGGTGACGTTTCATACCCGTAGGGAGGTGGGGAGATCCCGCGACATGTACCCAAGATACCAAGGAGCGGGGTTCCGAGACCTCGCGCGAGGGGGGAATATAGTCCACACGTAGTCCTCGAAGGCGAGAGACCCGACTCTGCAATCAAGGTGGTGTTTAACACTTGGGTATTCTTAGTAATAAAAAAAAACAACAAGTTTTACTAGAAGTCTATTTTATTTAATCTGAGTAACGTATAAAAAAAAGCCGCCCTTTCCCCTAGAATAAGGGGCTTTTCTACTCAAATATTCTAAGGTATTCTTCAAGAATTTTTTTTACATTGTTCCGCACTAAAAATTGACCTAGCATTCCAGCAGATGTTAGTTCTTTGCTCCGGTACTGTTGTAGTTTTGAGATTGGATGTGGCCTTTAGAGGCTGAGATATATATATATAGTAATTATATATTAGTATATATATATTAATATATATAGATATATATAATTAATTAGTGGTCGTGGCAATCGGCCGGTGTAAGCGGTTGTGTGGGTCTCCGTGCTGGTGTGTGTATTATATATATATAATAGTAAATATATATATATAAATAATATATATATATATATATATATTATTGTATATAATACATGATAATATATTAAGTATATATATATATATTATTATAATATATTATTATAGTATATATAATATATATATAATATATATATATATATATATATAATAGATAGTCGATAACGAAGATATTTCTTTCTGACCTTTCATTTCGATATATCGAAATCGAAGGTCTGAAAGAAACTTAAGTTTTACCAAATATTACTATGCTAATATATAGAATATATATATATAATATATATATATATAATTATATTATATATATATTAAAGTATATATATATATATAAGTACTATATTATATATGTATATATAATATATATATATAGTATTATATATAATATATATATAATATATTATATATAAATATATAATATCTAATATATATATTAAATATATTTTATAAATTTTAAATTAAATATTATATAATATATATATTATATCTAATAGTATAATATATATTAATATATAAATTAAAAAAATTTCTTTCCGAGCAAATATAAAATTTGAAATGTTTCGGTACATATATATTGCGTTCAGTCTATTAACGTTACACGAGTATTTTATTTTATGGGAATTCTTATCACTATATGAAATTTTCTCCCAAAACATATGAACGTTCTTTCATTTTGAAACTAAATAGCCGACTTAAAAACGGCAATGAAAGAAATCCTGTCGATCGATCGCGTTGGGTGATTCATAGCTTTTATTCCATACAAAAGTGGGCAAAGGAAGAAGTTCTAAAAGAAAAAAAAAATTAGAAAATAAAGGGCTGATCGTGTTCCTCCTATGTGATAGTTTGTTACTTTAGAAAGATATCAAGAAAATCGTCACATTAGTGATCGTTTGATAAAAGGTGGATTATTCCAGGTTGAAAAACTTCTGAAATAGATGAAAAAATAGTTGAACAGTTTGACAGTTCTTCGCAATCATAATGTAGCAAAGTAGTTTTTAAAATAATAAAGAGTAATATGGGTGTTTATTGATCTAAATAAATATTAAATTAAATTTTGAGTTCATCTGTTATTAAATTGTTGTATCTAAACAAGTTTATTTAGGTGAAACAACTTTTGTAAACATTGTGTTTAGATTTCCAAAGAGATAACTGAGCGAAGAAATCTTTACCATCATTTGTAGCAGTCTCTTTTTTTGTATTAATTCTCTTTTAAGACTGATAAAGATTTAAGTATTATAAGAATGGAGTCGTATTAAGAAAAAAGGATAAGATAACATCAAAAAAATCTGCAATTAAGAATTACGTTAGAAATTAGCTAGAAAAATATGCTGTAACTTATGAGAATAGATAAAGTTCGTAGGATGGAACGAGAGGAAGCCATTTATAATGGTTTCTGTCTATATAAATTGAAATTCTAAAATACTTAAGATATATAACGATGGAATTCTAATCAGCTGGGTTATAAAATAAAATATGCTAACTATTATATTCGATTTAAACAAGGATTATTTAGGTCAGTATTTTAAAATTTGAACGAAAAGAAAAGAAACATAAACAAAAAGGAAAAAAATCAACGAGAAAACGTAGAAGAAAAAAATGATGAAACGTTTTTATCATAAATTTCATATTATTGAAAATAAACTATAACAATTAACAAGTGTAAATACATTTCGTATTACAAGGGGATTTGAATAATATAATTATGAAACCTGTGGTTGAAGAATTAAGATGTTTAAAAAAAAACGAAATTTGCTACTTCAAATAATGTTTGGGAAGACGGAGCATCTATTAGAAAGGCAACAGCTGATTTTTACGAATTTACGTCCACAAAACAAAACAAAAAAATTAACGATAGTATTTTAAATCAGTAGTTTTATCAGTTAACTTATGTTAGCAATGATATTCTATTGAAAGAACTGCTTAGTCTGTATTAAAATTTAACGAAGAACTAAAAAAAAAAGAAAAAGAAAATTGGAAAAGGCATGCGAGGCGTTTAAATTCATAAAATCTTCCTCGTGTTCAGAGAACAATTAGGACAAAAAAATTAATTTTTTTTTGGAGGTGTCAAAATTGTAAATGTTATATTTATTAGATTTTCATAATTTCTAATTACGGTATAAATTGATTAGAATGTGTATTTCGGGTTCATATATTTATATATATGAAATCAAATATATATATATATATATATATATATATATATATAATTATATAATAATTATATATAATATATTTTATATAGTAATTATATATATTATTATATATATATTAATATAAAATATATATATATATATATAAATTATAATATATATATATATATCATTATTATATATATATATATATATTATATATATTATATATAATATATATATATAATATATATAAATATATATTTTATTAAAATTATATATAAGTTATAATTAAATGTACTTATTTAGTATAAAAAACATATAAATGAAATTTATGTAAAAATGTTTATTATATATATATATATATAAATTATCTTATTATAATATATATAAAAATAGTAAAGTCGGAATAGACGACTCAGGGAAAAAAATGTGTTAGGAAACCTTAGGAGAATTTTTTTTGGGATGATATGTTTTAGTATTTAGAATAAAAAAAAAAAAAGAGACATGATTTTGGGGAAAAATAGTTATAATAGGAGAGTTTTTGCGGTAATTTAACTTGTACCTTTAAAGTCTATGTTTCTTTAAAAATTTAAATTTTCTGACTTTAATTTTAATTTATTTTCTTAGATCTGTTGAAGAAAGTTTTTTTGGAAATAATATGTTTGATGTTTATTTCAAATATGTTATATGATTCACCGATTCAAGATAGAAATTTCAAGAAAGGAAAACAACAAAAATTTTATGTTGGTTCATATTTACAAGATTAACAATTCTCTCCAAGTTCTTAGAAAGTAGAGTAACATTTTCTGCATGTTTAATAGTTGCAGTTGTTGTTGTTACGTCAACTGCATGAATGTGGGATCGTTCTAATGTAGAAAGGTTCAGTAAGATGTGATCATTTACCCTGGTGTCTAGGGGAGTAGGTGGAGAAATTTCTGCTAAAGGAGCAGGTGGTGGTTGGAATACTTCTCTGATAGAAGCTCTGGGAGGTAGGGTGTGAGGTTTTCTCAAAAAAATTTTTGGAATGGTGTGTGATATGTGGGAAAGGTTTGAACAAGGTGATGCAGTTGGAGGAAGGTAGGATCTGGAAATTTCGTGTAGAGGATTTTATATGGGCATCGGAAGTGGCTTCATGGGAGGAGGGCTCTTCCTGTGAGATATTTTTTTTTTTTTTTGGCAAATAGGGTCTGTAGAGTGTTGAAGAATGTAGTGATTGTTGTGTGTATGAGAAGTTGGCTCTGTTGCAGCATTTCCCCTATGGAATAATTGTCTTTGTTGCAATTTTTGTTGTGGAGTGAAGAATGTAAAGGTGTAGTGAGGTGTAGTAGGTGGTTGACTTAGGTGTGGTTTGTTGTTTGATATTGTGATTGGTGGGGCGTATATAGTGTGTGGTATGTTCCGTATTTTTTTGTTATGGAACTATAATATGTTGTGTTTGTTTGGGAGGTGGTTGTGTTTTGTGTGTAGTTCGCCGTGTTGTTGTTTTTGGGAGATAGATTGGAAATCGTCTCTAACTTTTCATATCTTGACATTATCCTTATGGACAATGAAATATTTGGAGTGTCCAGATATTGGAGTAACAGTTTGTTATGTGGAATAAGCCGTTTGATTCTAAAGGGACCAGTCCATATATGGAAAAGTTTTGTGGATTGTTTGGGATTTTTAACGTTCAAGATGGGAAATAAATCGCCTATCTTTATTGGGGTAGTACAGGATTTTGGGAGTTGTTTTATGATTTGTTTTTCTGTTTCTGCTTATAAATGTTCTCGAGCTTAATCCCTAATTAGGTGGGCTTGCTCGGCTATTTCATCAACATAGTCGTTGATATATTTGTGGTTGTGTGGAAGTGAAAGGTGCAGAATAGTTGGGAAGATCCCAAGGAAGTCTTTTATTTTAGGAGTACAGAAGATAATGTGGGTAAGTTCCAATGGCGGAGTGATAGGTGGAATTTATAGCAGTTTCTGTGTATGGAATGTATTGTCCGCAGTCATTGTGACAGCTATTAAAATAGTATCGTAGATAATTGCTTATCTTATGATTTTCTTCTTCTACAAGGGAATTACTTTGTGCATGTCGCTCTACTATGTTAATTGCTTTAATACGCCATTGAGCACATATCTCTTTAAAAGGTTGGGAGGTCAGTTCCGGGGCAAGATCAGAAATGATTATCTCAGGGGTAGAACAACGACAGATTATCCTTTCTAGGATAGACTGTGCGATGTCTTTGGTAGCATGTTGTTTTAGGGGGACAAGTTCAACATACCTAGTAGGGGAGTCTTTTGCGCAAAGAATGTACTTACAATGTGTAATTTTGCATTGGAGCAATGACCCTAAAATGTCTAAGTGGACAGGGGAAAACGATTCTTAGGGTAGAGGGTATGCTTTAATTGGGTCGTTTTTGGGAGTATTTCCCTTAATATTTTGTCATGAAAGGCATGTAGTGCAATATTCATGGGTAAGGTAATGTAATTTAGGAAAAATGTACTTTTCTCGAATTCGAAATTCGGCTCCTTGCGTTCCGCAGTGTCCCGCTACTAGGGAGGCATAGGAGTGTTCTATGACTGTGTTTAATAATGCATCTGGGATTTGAATAAGAAAAGATCCAGACTGGATTGCATAATGTAAAATAACATCGATTAAAACATGCGGGTAAGTTTCAGCAAGAGTATTTTGTTTGGAAAGGGGTTTGTTATGTGACAGGATGGGTTTTGCACATTCGTAGATAGTTTTAAGACGTTTGCATATCTTTTGTTCATTTACAATGTCTTCCTTCGATAAAGGAATAGTTCCAGTAAGGGGTACCGTGTTTTGTGCAAATGAATAAGAGCAAATAGGAGGATTTCGATTCAAGTAGTTGGAAATTATATTTAGTTTGCCTTGTTTGTAAATGAATATGCTATGAGTGTGCTATGAATGAACTCCATCTTTCTAGAGCGCCGGTGAGTTGTTTGTGTCGTATGAGTTGCATTAAAGGTTGGTGATCCGTAATAATTGTTGTTGGATAACCGATTACCGTATTTCTGAATTCTTGTAAAGCGAAAACTATCGCCGATGTTTCCTGTTCAATTGTTTTGTAATTAACTTTTGTAATTTCTTTAGTGTTCTGGAAATGAAAGCAAATGACTTCTCTTTGTCATTTTCATTTAATTAGTACAGTACAGTACCGAGTTCTAGGTTAAAAGCATCAGTATTGATATAAAAGTCTTTGGAATAATCAGGAAAGCGTAATTGGGGTTGCAGTAATAGCCTGTCTCTTAAGGTAAGAAAAGCTTGTTGTTGTTAAAGTCCCCAAAAGAATTTAGCATGTTTTTACAGTTTTATGTGTTTGGCCGCAACAGAAAGGTTGGATATAAGGTTGTTAAAATAATTAAGATATCCCAGCAATGATCTTGTTCCAGAAACATTTGTTGGAGGTTTGAATGTATTAAGGGTTTGTAGTTTTATAGGGTCTGGAGATATCCGTCTTTTATAACGGAAGTTATAACAATTAGGTATCTCATACACATTGTATCTCACTATGTGTATTGCAAATCCAATAGTCCATGTACTGGTGCGTGTTACATGTTTCTGGTACCATTTGTATGTCCTATATCTCGGAAACGGTGCGTTTCCTGCCATATATGTATAGAGACATTTAGGATCTATTTCGTGTGAGCGATGCCCCACCAAAGTATGTCGGTCTATTCCTGAAACATCATATATATATTATATTATTAATATATATTATAAATATAATTATATATATATATATAATATTATATATATTATATAGAGAGGGTTCAGTATATAGATATAGATATATACTGTAATATAGTTATATATATATATATATAATATATATTATAATATAATTATTTATAATATATATATATTATAATATTATAGTATATATATTATATAATATGATTCTATATTTATCTATATATTATATATATATATTATAATATAATATATAATTTTTACAACAGTATTTTCATACTTGACCTTTGTTTAAAAAAAAACTCCCATGACAAGCCCAATAAGTTTTAACATTAATAGATTAATTGAAGCTGGAATAGTTTCAAAAATATTTGAAAAACACTTGGACAAGATGGACAGGAATCGCAGAACATATAAACAGGTATAATTCCATAACTAACATTGCAATAATATTATAATTAAAATAATTAATTAAGTATGTATAAATATTGTAACGAAATGGCTTAAAAAACTTTAAATGAAGTTTTAATAATATTGAAAAAAAATGAAAAAAGAATTACTTTAAAATTTGCATAAATTGATATCACGTGATTTATAAAGAATCTCCAATCTAAGAAGTTTAATATTAAATTTGTCCTCAATTATTCTTTAAAGAAATGTTTATTATTGAAAACTTTTGACCTTTATATTCCTGAAAATTTATCCTTTTTTACTTTGGTCCATTAACTCTTGTACAGTCGTCAACAGTAGTTCGCCACTCACATGTGTTTAATATATATAGATAATATATAATTTATTATTATATAATAATATAATATATATAGTATATTATATTATAATTATATTAATTTATATAATAGATATATATATTATAATATTTAATAAATATATAATTAATTTATTTATTAATTTATCTATTTGATAATAAAATATATATATATTATAGATATATATATAATATAATATATTATATATATATATATAAATTATATATTATATATATATAATATACTTATAAATAATCTATATATGTCTAGATATAATAATCTATTTTTTATTCATTCTATTATATTTTAATATTTCTGGATTGAACTTCTAGAAAGATCAAACTATATATCATATATAATAAAATATATATATTTACTATATTCTATTATATTATTAATATTCATATATATACTAATACTTGATTTATATGAAATTTTCATATCATAAATAATATTACCAATATATAAATATATATATAATAATATATATATTTATATATAATAATATATTATATTTTAATATAATATATATACTATAAATATATATATATATAATAAAATAATATATATATATATATAGTAATATTATATAATTATATATTAATAATATAATATAATATATATAAAATATATATATATATATAGATAATTTATATTATATATATATAAAAGATAATAATATATATATAATAATATATTATATATATGTATATTATATAAAAATATAAAATTAATATTTTATATTTTTAGTCATGAGTAAATCCAATCCACATCTGTATTCCGCGAGTATTTCGCGAGCATCCTGCAATTATCAGAGACCGCATGCGCATTCGGATTTCCTGCGGATTGCTTCACCTAACAATTACAAGTACGATAAGATATTTTATAATAAAAATACTTAAGATGAATCTGAACGTAAACTTTAAATGAGACAATGTACTCAGACTTAACTGGTAATAATCGACCATGATCTAAATCATGATGTTCATATAATTGAGTCAACAGATCCATGAAGTTAGGGAGTGCCAAAAAAATTCAGCGCTTACCTAATGGAGTATATATATATATATTATAATATATATTCTATATATATAAATATAAAAATATTTAATTTATGACATAGCTAAAATATTTTTAAACTATTATATATCTAAAAAAAGCAAGAGATAATAGTCATTAATATATTTAATATCTTAATTAATATAGGGATACATTAGTTTTTAAAAACAAAATAGTAATTCTGTGAACATCTTATAGTGATGCCTAATTTTATGGCCATATCCAGTTTCTGAAATTTTAATATAATATATATAATATATATATATATATATAATATATATATATATAATATATATATATATTATATATATATATTAATATAATAAAATAATAAAATATAAAAATTATGATATACATAAATTAAAAACATTCATATATTTATATATATATATATATAATAACTAATGTGAAAAAAGAAAAAATATATATAATATATAATATAATATAATAGTATATATATATATTATAATATATATATATTATACTATATATATATATATATATATTATATATATATATTATATATATATATATGTAATATATATTATATATTACTATATAATATTATAATGTATATATATAATTAATTAAATATTAAAATTATATAAAATAAATTAAATTGAAAAAATTAAATATTTGCAAAACCAATTAAGATATATAAATAATATATTAAATAATTTAATACAATATATATATATATATATAATTAAATCTATATATATATTATATATATATATATAGTAATATATATTATACTGCTTGTTTGATATTCAATTTATAGATAGTCTTATATTAATAAACAAGTTTTGAAGTTTAAGAGTTCAAACTTAAACTCTATAGTCTATCCAGAGATATGACACGTTGTTTAAAACAATGTATTTTCAATTACTGTGAAATTACTCATCAAAGAATATTATTTTAAATGAGCGCATGAGGTCACACAATTGGACATTATTTTCCTGTTTCTGATTGATGTGTTTAGAATGCAATAATATTCATATGTAACCATGGTGAAAAGTAATTTGATTCTCAACATTCTCTTCTCCTTTTTAATCTTCTTTAAATCAAAGAGTTCTTCTCTTTCCTTACTATACATTCACTCAGATGATCAGGATCAAGTTATTGAAAAATCCTTTCACCAGATTTCTATAATTTCTTTGCAAGATCATAATAAATAATGCTACTATAATTGCTGTTAATACTTTTTTCACTTTGTGAAAAAGACACAAAGCAGCTTTACCCAAACATATGGGCATTTCGGATTTATGGGATCCTGTCACTAGAGAGTTTATAAAAAAAAGGGAAAATCTTGTTTTTGAAAGTAGAAGAATGAATACGAAGAGCATGACACTTAGGAAATCTTTCGCCTTTTCCCACGTGTACCTTTGAAAGAGGATCCTCCTTGGTGACATTGGAGGAATCGATGTTGTTATGAATAGCTCATCGCAGCCGGACTAGCTTGAACGTAATCTAGCTCCCACAAAATTAAATTTTATTTCTTTTTTCAACTTTATTTTAAATCTTTGCAAGCATCATAAATAATATATATCTAATATATTATATTTTGTTTTTATGTATATATATATATAATATATATTATATATAATATATATATATTATTATATGATATATATATATATATATCTTAATTTATATTTATATATATATTATATATAATTAATATATATTAATAATATTATATATATATATATATATTATATATATATTACTTATAATATATATATATTAATTATATATAATATATATAGTATTATAGTTATAATATAATATATAATATATATATATTATAAATTAGGTCCGCAGATGGGGGAATTGGAACAACTAAACTCTAATCTTTCTAACCTCTGATGAGGGTATAAAGAAGAACAAGGTTGTTTTCAATAGTTCAAAAACTCAGTTCATTTTCGGTTCTGAATTTGAGAATAATATGCTGCTTCACTTTTTTTATCCGCCGGCTTGCTAGCCTGTCGTGTGAATCATCTCTTTTAATCCTTGCTTGGGGTCTTACATAGAATGACATTGCAGTCAGTAAGACACATATCTTTGACGTTACATTATATTAACCGATGAGAGCAGATATAAATGGCGTACTCACATTATTCGTATTATTTATCAAGAGAAAAAGCATTTTCCAACTTTTTTAATTTCTTATTTTTTATTTTAGTGACGACAATAAATACAATTTCAAAGGTATAATTTCCATATTTCTAGGGATTTTTGCCTTATAATTCACATCAATCTTTGTTTATATAATTAAATATACTATACTTAATATATATATACTATAATATATATATAATATATATATTATAATATATATATTATAATATAATATATATAATATATATATTATATAATATATATATATATATATATATATATATTATATATATATATTAATATATTTATGATTAATTTATATATAATAATATTATATAAATTAAATATATATATAATATTAGTCTATATAAATATATCTTAATAATTAATATATATAAGGATGGAGTGAAAAAATCAAAATTTTTTGAACAATTCAATGCCTAAGTGCGAAAAGTGTTGGTTAGGTTCTTAAAAACTTTCAAAATTTGAGCAATTTTGGATGAGGGGATTTACTCCCTCATCGCATAATTTTGACCTGATCTTTGCCCATTTCTAAATTCTCTAGTTGGAATGTTTCCTGATTATAACTGTTATAGCCTCCTTCAAGGAGAAAAAGAATGATACCAAAAGCAAGCCATCGGATTGTTTGTTTGGAAAATACGTGTATTTGATTGAGGTTATCTTGTTCAGATATCTTCGTCCATCTTTAGATTAGTAGAATCTCTCTCTCTCTCTCTCTCTCTCTCTCTAATATACTAATTATATATATTACTATAATAATAATATATATAATATATATATATATATATTAGTATAATATATATTATATATATTTATAATATATATATATATATATATATATATAATATAAGATATATATATATATATATATTATATATATATAGTATATAATATATATATAATATATTTAATAGTATATTATATATATTATTTATTAATTTTCGCATTTTCTTAAATAAAAGCTACCCAGAATCAACACGAGGAGGTAAGTTCATTGACTTCACCTCACATCCACCAAGTTGTTTTTATAAAAATATAAGTTCATAACTGTCTTTTGGGAGTCATATTTTTTTCTTCCCTGATTTCTTTCTGCACGAATAAGACTTCCTCGGTTTCTCACCAAAACTGTAATTAGAAGCTCGTTATACATCGAACAGCTAATTCGACGAGCTGTGAATGACAAGGAAATTCGTAATTTGTAATGTTTAAAAATATCATTCTTAAAGGCAGACTTTAAAAGTTTCTGTATCCGTGAATAGAAACAAAGAGGGCTCTTATTAATTGTAATAAATAATTAATCGGTCACAACCTTTGCTGGAATTTTGATTTCCTGTATAAGAAAGTCCTTAGTCAAATGTGTTTCTCTATTTAGCTTTCGGAACTGAATATCTTGTATTGCAAGCTCACGAATAAATTCTTTCATTCACGACGCATCGCTTATCAGAAATTTTTCAGGGGAGCGAAATCAGCAATTTCTATTACAGCATAAATTTTGTAGTATGTAATGGTATGATATCATGAAATGTAATCATATTAGACATACTTGGCAGTAGATCAAGAGGAGTAGCTTTAATCAAGAACCAACAGGGAGCTCTGTAACTAATGTCGCTAGGGTAATAAGCCCTTCAGATGATTACATTTAATAAACATATCAATCTAAGGATTTAATAATTTTAGGCTATCGGCGAATGTAATATGAACTGCATCTTTTGAGATAGATTATATATATTATACCAGTATAAAGTCTTTCATTCAGGAAAAAATATTTTGATCAGTACTTCAAATTCGATATCTTCTGCGAGGCAATTCTGCATTTTATATAGGCTTAAATTTAATTAACTGGAACATTTTCAAATTCTTTAATTCAAGTACTGATTCCTGATAGCTCGGAACGGCTCTCTTGTTTCCATCGATATATTTGCAATAAAGCTGCCTCAGTAGTATTCATTTGTAGCAAGAAGGCAAATAAACTTATGAAGTGGCTGTTAAGAAATTACTTCTAAAACCAATAAACATAATGCACCAAACTTACATTTGTGCTGTCACATACCCAAAAATCAGCTTAATATCGAGACGATATACTATTTCTGAAGTGTCAATACAGAAGAAATCCCAAAGGTAGTTAGCATAAAAGCTTTATAAAGTACTTCAATTAGACAGATTGTTAAATCTTCGTCCTATAAAGTAAACTTTACTGACATGTACTAATGCATCCCGGACACAAACCTAATAATATAATATATATATATATATATTATATAATATATATATAATATCTATATATATTATATAATAATATATAAATATATATATATATATATTATATAATATATTATAGAGAAAGAGGAGAGAGAGAAGAGAGAGGAGGAAATTTTTAATATTCAATAGACCTAATCTGTATGACATAGCTAGATATTTCTTTTTAAAAACTTAACGCGTATTTTCCAAACGAAAAATCCGATTGGCTTGGTTTTGGTATCATTCCTTTTCTCTTGAAGTGAGCTATAAAGTTAATTTTAACATAAATTTTAACATTAAATACATTAATAAGAAAATGAAGAAATGGGCAAAATTACCCATTGTTCAAAATTTGGGCGATGAGAGTAAATCTCTCATTCCAAAATTGCTCAAACTTTTGACATTTCTTAAGCGACCTACCGATATATCTTTTTGCACCTCAGCGATTTCGATTTCCAAAAAATTATTTTTACTCTCATCACAAT